>OOFJ01028650.1:0-22356 GCA_900323375.1 Benthosema glaciale
GCACGCACGCACGCACTTGCACAAACACACAAATAGCTGAATGATTGAGTGAACTATATTGTGGATAGCAGACAACACAAGAGGAAAAGAGGCAGGCTCACTCTTCTGTTTTGGTTTAATTCAAAGTGTTTAGTTCTCTGTGTGTGTGTGTGTGTGTGTGCTCGCAGTCATGCACGTGTATCTGATCTTATTGCAGATTTATTGTTTGCTGTTCGCACGCACGCACGCACACACGCACGCACGCAATTATATGAACAGAGCACTTCATTGTCTGTGATGGATTGTAAACGGTTGTCTTTTCACCTGGTTGTAATTTGTTCATAATAATGTATTGTACTGTGTAGTCTAACAATGCTCACATGTCTTTCTATAACAATACATGCCGCTCGGTGCAAAACTGCACACTATATGCATGCGTTATTGGGACCGTATAGAACGCAGTTTACTATGAAAACCTGCGTTTCCCATCAGTCGTGTCATGCCTGTCGTGTCACGCCTCCATATATGGTCATCAGTCCATCACACCTCGTGAGTCGTGACATCACGCCTCGTGATACATTCAAGACACGCTCCATGCAGTACAGAATTAATTCCATATGTTGAGCTGACCCCCCACCATGCCAAAGCGCCAGTGCTCGCCCAGCAGTCTGCTGTCACGCAGACTGCTGGGCGAGCTTTTTCGATTGAAAATAACTTAGTACAGTCCGTTTTTACTAAGTACAGACATTGTGGGTCTAAGTTGTTAAGCTAAAGTGACATTGATACATTCCAAATATTATCAACGTACTGTATTCTGAGGCAGCCCTGGACTGGCGTCAAGGCACCCACTTTAAGAAACCCTGATGGATGCCACCGCCCATAGGGATTCAGACCAGAAACCTTCCGTTTACATGTCCGGAAGAGATACAGTATTTCTGCACCTCTGAGCTCTGTTCATTGTTTATAGCCGTCTCGCTCCCTTCAGCTGTATACAGGCTTCAGCTCTTTATCTCAGCAGGTGATTTATCAGGATCAGAGCTTTCACCCGGATCCACCTTGCTGTCTGGTTCATTGAAACCACCACCTTTGTCTCGGTGGCAATAAGAACACAGCTTTTCTTTGTGCACACGCTGCCCTTTTGCATGATGTGCAAAGTATTCATCATAAGACCTTCTTATCATTAACATAATTAGTCTATTAACCTATTTGAAGACATGTATGCTGAGGCCGCACCTCCACAGAACAAAATCCATCACACGTTGACCCGTTGGTCTCTCTCTCCATCGTCATAATACTGATGAATGCAACGTGGCATTGTGAGCATGATAAGCTCACAGTACAGTACAGATGGCTGGCACAGATGCGTACATTAGGCTGACAGGTAAACACAGTTTAACATAGATGGAAACTGACAGGATGACAGGAATTTGTTTCGACTGACCAGCAGTGTGCCTTCAGCTAACCATGTGCTTAATTTATACATGGTATGAGCATGTATACCGGAGTATTTTCGGCGAGCAACACCAGAATACAACAAAACTGTATATCTGAAGGTCTGTCTGTGCTGGTAGTCTCTGTGTCCAGGTGTTGTGTCTGTGAATACTATAGCAGTAACTCTTAAACTGCTACAGATCCCATAGCTGTAGCAGTAACTTACTGATCCCATAGATGTAGCAATAAGTACTTTTTTCCACCACTGATTGCTAGGCTGTATCCACAAGGCCTATTTCCTCCCCTGTGCATTCAATGGATCATGATTCTGTCCCCCATATACTGTAGGTGGCTAGGTGCCATCGATTTGTGAGTTTTTTTCCCTTTTTTTCAAAACACTGTTTTGGATTCTACTCCTATACATTGTGTTCACCACTCACAAAGAGATTTAGTTTTCCATTCCATTTTGTTTGGCTTCCAAAGTTTGCAGGTCCCATGGGTAGGCAACCCGGCTTGGCAGACAACTGTGTGCACTTCTCTAGTTAATAACTATAATTTCCTCAGTATTAATATATCCTGGATGTTTGTTCAACAAGAGCAAAGATTTACCATTATCAGTCTATTCTTCACTCTAGCATTAAATTAACAGAATTGCTGAATAGGATTTCTAATAGTTCCTTAGTGTCATAGTTCACAAGCTGACAAGATTCAGTAGATACAATATTTATGTTTGAATGAAGTCGCAGCATCCGCTGAGGTTCCCATGGGCGTCTGGTCTGGAACGTTTTACATGCATTTAGTTTAGATGAAGCAAGCTGATAAAGTAGCAAGTGTTAATGCTCTCAACATCTGCTGACTGTTATCAGACTGATTTATTCAGTGGGGTGCACCACACCTCGCGCTAAATGACAGATGTGTTTCCTCAAGAATGAATGAAACATGGATTCAACGAAGGAAGCTACAATTTTGTAATACTGTTATTGCGGGTAAGGATTCGGTGTCTGACTAAATCCTTACCTGTTTTTTCCTGGAATCCACAATGCAAACCACGTTTGTGCCAATATTCAACTATATAATTTAAAGTAAAATGTCAACTTGAATACTCCTAGTGTGTGCTGCATTCCTCTTGACACATTAATCAGTGTTGTGTTCAACACCACACCCTGCCCTATGAATCTAACTCCGGAAACCACACTTAATGGACTTCTTCCTGACCTGAGTGCTACTAAAGAAATACCCAGACTCTATTCTGTCTGAGACGACAACTGCATCAGAGAAGGTATTTGTAGCAGTTAACTGTTGGCTCCTGTTTCATTACTAGATGTAGTGTTGGTAAATGTAAAAACAGAATTGTAAAACATCCTTGCAACCTTACTGAGGAAACCTGTATTGTTAGCAGGTCTTTTTTCCCCCTAACTGTTATTTTCTTTGAAAAGGACACAGGCAAACAACAAGCATTAAAGTAGAAACAAATGAAAAAGCTGTGAACAATCAAGGTTGTAACAACAAAAATTCTGCCAAAGTCACAAATGAAATGACAATAATAGTTGAAATGAAGCCTGGTTTTCACAGACTTCAGTGCAGTGACATGGGAATTTCCAACCTTAACGTTTCTGAGACAATTTTCATCTGTAACTGCACTGTAGACCGTACCGCACACATGCTGTTTGACCAAATAAGTTCACTGGTTCCAGAGGCACTTGGGTATGTCTGAAGATTCACTGTTCGCTAATGTGTTGAGGCTGTTTGTTAAGTCTTAAGAATTTGGAACATTTTAGAAATGCTGAAACAACTCTAAATAGAATATCTTCTACCCTGCAAAGACAGAGTTCTAGCAGGCATTCAAGGAACTTTAAAGTCTCTCCTGTCCTGTCAACGTCATTGTATTTATGGGCGTGGAGCTTGTTTTCGAGTTTTGACCCATTTGCCTTGTTTAGCTTCATTTCAGGTTCAGGAGGCATTTGTATTGGTGAGAAAACAGCTCAAAGTGATTACTGGATTGGCTTTGAAGCATGAGCACAACAGCATGAAACATACCATAATATAAATTCTATCAGAAAGGGGTTTCCTCATGAGTCTTCATAATGTCTAAACCTAATAGGGCTGTCATCACATCAGGAGGCAAAACATCTAATGTTTTCCCATCAAGCAAATACTAGCATCAAGCACCTCCCTAAACTAAAGTGTCTCTATCAAAGGTATTTTAATGATGTAGCGTATACGATTGCAGCTTGTACACCGGATGCCTCGTGTAGTTTGAGTCATATAAATGAACTATTTCTGTGTAAGATGTTTATACAGTAACTCGACTGACAAGATTAGTCCAACCAACCCATGTTAACTTTAATTAACAGATTGTCTTTCCAAATGAAACATTAAGACGTTATTTGCTCCATTTGTTTGCCGCGCACGCACGCACGCACGCACGCACGCACTAGGCATTTGTAACTTACTTATCCTAGCAATAAAACCCAGCATAACGCATCAGGTCTGTGATTTTGAGCATAGCTGTCTCTGATCACTCCACATGCCTGTGGTGTCAAGGCTTCAGTGTTGTTTTCTTCTTTGTCTGTCCTAAACTCAAGTAACACATTAAAGGGGGGTATGAGTCGTGACAGATTATTCCTTGAGCTTGAATGCTGTAAATTTGCCGCCTTTTATAATGATGTACTGTTTTCAATGGCTTTTTCGTTGTAATAAATAAGACTTACTGCTACAGTATGTTTCAGGATACGTATACACATACACTATATACATAGCACGTGTCAGGAGCTTTCATACAGTATGTCTTTGTTTTAAGATTGTATTTTTTTATTGCATGGTCATGGATAATAAATTGAGAAAGACATGAGGGCAAAACTGGAAGGTGTTGTGGAAGTCATAACAGTTCTTGAACTGGCTTCGAACTCAGGACTTAGAAACACTATACATGGTAAAATGATCTTAGTGAGTCCAAAAGTCATGTTTATTAAGGTCTAAAGTGTTAAGACATATTATTGTCATACAGAAAATTGTTACTAGGCTAAGGACTGTAGCTCTACATAAAAAAACCAAAGAAAAACAGAAACCTCACCTGAAACACATGAGCGTATAATCACACAGTAAAGTCACAAGAATCTTTCACCATAATTTGGAGAAAGATTGTAGTGTTCCTTGGCGGTTTTGTACAGGAAACATGTCTCCAGCTGAAGTCAAGATATGATTTAGATCAAATTGTCCAAAGGATCGAAGCCTCAGATTTACGATTCATTATACCTCCCACGTGCACAGTTGGAATCCAGAGCCCCGGGAGGTAGGCCTACAGTAGATCTTATAATGCACATGTACGTGTTATGTGTGAGCAGCATGTGTGGACCATGTGGCTCTTCTATTCTTGCGCTGTATTGACATTTCCAAAATTTGTGGTGAAAGTTTGCTTACATAGAACGGTATAAGTGCCGCTGAGCAGAACATCAGCAGACGGCTGTGGTTTGGGGGTCAGTACAGAGTAGCCTCGGTCTGTTCTCTGCCCTTTCCTTTTACAGGTGAAGACCTTCACGTCAGACCCAACATTAACCCCTCACAGGTAGGGATTGGATCCTTGGTTAGCCGGCTAGCTCTTCCACCAGTTTTAAGCAGAACCATTGTAATTGAGGGAGGAATAGCTGAGTGGTTAGAGAACTGGCCTGGGGAACACTTGTCCCAGAGCCGTAGAGTATAGACAGAGTTCTGACAACTCTGTTCACTTCCATGGGTCCAGTCTAATGGCATTCTACATACCGTTAGACTTCTATTCAGAATGGGGACAACCAACTGGGACAAGTCCTGGACCGTAAGTAGGCAGAAATGCATTGGACTCAGGCAACATCCCAGCTTTAATGATCTTAAATCCCATTATTTTAGATTGTTTTGTAGTAATAGTACAACTTAAACATTAAAGAGACTTTAGTCGTTACTATACAATATTTTAAAACAGTTGACATGTTGCACACATGCTTAAAATAGCTCTTATTTGCGCCGCCCTCGTTGAAATCAATGTTTATCAAACTCCTGCTATCCTAGTTCAAGGCTGCATGAACAGCGCTCGAGCGCTCGGTTTCTAACCGCTCAATGTTGCAACTCTTCTACTAGATGAGTTGTCCCAGGTTCGGTTACAGGCTTGACCAGCAATGTGTCCATTTCACAGGGGAAATGCCATTGACATTCCATTGTTATAGTTCCCCTTTTATTAACTTTTTTTTAATTGTTTAATTGTCATTGTTTACAGTATATCACATCTGCATCTTCTAACCTGTATAGGCCTAGGTTAGTGACACGCCCACTTTGGTCCCCAGTTCCAAACCAACTTTTAGGGTTCTGAACAAATACATTTTCAGTGGAAACACTGAACTGGTTCAGAAATAAATAAATCAATAAAAATAAAAAATACCAGAACTGGTTCAATCCCAGTGGAAAAGGGTCCAGAGAGGTTCCTTCATTTCATGATATAAATCGCCTTTAAATTGTAGTGAGCGCCCTACATCAATGTTCACAACCAGCAACTTTGCTGGGGGGACCTGATGGCACAAATGGAACAAATGCATTTCCTCTACTGTTTTTTACACATGTTGTATACATATTATATACGTGTATTTCTGTGTCTTAACCCATTCTGGGCGGGAACCCCTTTTGGTGTTCTTAATCTAACCCTTGCCATATAAATATTTTAAGTTTTTCAGAGTGCAACTGGATTAAGGAAAGCAGAGGATAGGACACAAAGAAGAAAGATCGTCAACAGGCCTGAGAGAGGCAGCTTGAGCAGTGAGGGAATAATGCTGGCATGTCTAGAGTCAGTGTGTAGGGAAGGAGAGTTGAAAAGGTAAAGCACGTCCTTTTTGTTATCCCTAAAAGAGGTTTTTGTGTGAGCAACACCTTTGTGTAACTACCGGTAAGAATAAAATCAGGCTTCAAAGACTCTTCAGTACACCTATTAAACAGCAGGGATGCAGTTGTGACACGCAGTTACTGTACTGCTGCTTTGCATTATGTTGTTGTGGGCAGCGGCTTCCTGAGTGGAATGAATGTTACAGTACAGTTGCTGGTCTCTGTCATTGATTGTGTTATAGTGTGCATATTGACATGTACGGGAGGTACAGAAGAGAGTAGCATGGTGGGATATCATCCCCATGCCACGAAGGGGGAGTGAAACGGTGTGGTAATGAAATCGTCATACTGAGCCCAAAATAAGTTGCGTGGCATGCAGAGGCACAATGAAGAGGGAAACGACTTCTACATTCAACCAACAGTCCAATCTAAACGATTTAAATGTCACAAATGATATTGGATTCATAATGAAACATCAGTTTTTAATTTTGCACCTGTCCAACCATATGGGCGGATGAGTTGTTTTCTGCTGCTAATGTTGTGAGCGCAATAATTCTTTCTTAATTGTTCAGCTCATGTAAATGTATAGTGTCAGTGTCTCTGTCTAACTGTTTCATCCTGTTTATAATTATCATCATCTATATTGGTTTGGTATTATTCTTGACTCATAGCCTACAGTACATCATTTACCGGCTCTCATGTGCTCTCTGCGTTGCTGCTGTACACCTGAATTCCCCCCGGCAATCAATAAAAGTATAACAATACAATACAATACACCTGCAGATGTAGGTGGGATGTAAGATGATTAATGCCACTGCCTGCCACACTTACAGTCATGATACACAATAATTATAAACCATGTGAACTCTGCGCAACACATATAGAAACCCAATATCTATTCATCATAATAATACAATGTCCGTCGACATTATAGAACATCTGTGAGTGTAAAATGAAATAGGCGGCTTCTAAAACCACATATAAACGGCAACGTGATCCTCTTTTTAAGCACATAGATTGAAGACTCCTGCTGCCTTCTGTTTTATGCTCTGTTTTACTGTTCCCAGGTCTGAACCCGACTTTGGAACAGGTCACTCACTGCCGACACACATGCCTCCTCGGCGGAACTATTTCCTGGATAAATAAAACATTAGCAAAAGCCTGATGCTTTTTGTTGCATACTTTGTTGCCAGTGTCACGCAAAGAAAATAGCCAATGTTGGACGTGTTGTATTCAGTAAGACACTGTCGTAATAAATTAAGCAGAACTTCTGCCTACACAAACCTGCATTTGGCACGTACATTGCTATATGATGTTTCATTATCATTCACTTGGAATGCCTGGCCTCATACATTTTCCCATTATTTTCATTCCTGCTTGTTTGGGATGAAAGTTGTCCAAGATAAACCATTGGTATTTCAATTAAAAATGAATCCTTTTAAAACAGAGTGGGCAGTATTGTATTCATTACTGTGTTTGTCAGATAGAGTGTTAAGAAATCAGACACTGAAAGCGCACCGTACCGGTAAGAAGTCACTTCCTATAAACATTTGCTGTATAAAGAATGTACGGTAAGCCGTTTATTGTCGTTGTGAATGTCCCATTTCCCAAATTGTCTTGTCATATCTACAAGCTCACAATTGAGGTTTGTAATAATAATCAATCTACAAAGTAACTAGTAACTAAAGTTCAAATAAAATGTAGTATAGTGGTTACAATATTTCGATCCGAGATGTAGTGAGATGTAGGAGTAGAAATTAGAGGAAAACGGAAATTGGAAAGTAAATACTCAAGTAAAGTACTTCATACTCAAACAGTACTACAGTACTGAAGTAAATGTATTACTTTCCACCACTGCTGGCTAGACTGCAACAATATGCTCAAAGAACACTTGAGTTAAGTCATCAAGCTGCGTACTAAAACAATGTTGTCTCTAGCAGGTAAAATTATGTCCGACCATGCTCATATTTTATATTTGAAGAATATCAGTTTTGCCATCAAACAAAGATTACAGGCCCACAGGCCGCTTGACTGAGCAGACTGCCAGCTTTTGTTCCTCGGTCTGTCAAACGTTTCAATCAGAGTTTGGTTTGGAGGGTTTAAGCCTGACTTATACTTAGTTGTCACGCACCAAAACTAGCTGATCTACAGTACAAGCAGCTTAACATGTTATGAGCTCAGACTCATTACATTTCTGCCAATAAAGTATTCAATTCAGAGTTTCAGACCTTCACTTGTGCCTTAATCATCTTTCTTTCTGACAGGGGCGCGTGCACGCACACACGCACTCACGTCCGCATGCACGCGCGCACCACATCGACATCTGTCTCTGAAGTTGTGCTAACTAGTACTGGTACTAATGTAATATATTATACAGAGTGGCTATTATATTGACAAGACAGACGCCTGTAAACACACATTTGCTGTCACACATACATACCATGGCAAACATCCGAGTGTGCATGCATGCATTGCACGCACGCAATCACATGCACGCAATCACGCAATCACGCACGCACACACACACACACACGCACGCACGCACGCACGCACGCACGCACGCACGCACGCACACACACACGAAAATAATTGATACTATGAAACATTGACCCACTCTCTCACACAGCATGGACGTTGCTGTGAGTTGCATGTTGCGACTTTTACAACATGCCTGCCTCTCTTTTGCAGCCCTGCTCGACTTTGAGGTGGTTTTCAGGCGAAGAAGAGAGCTCCTTTTTTTAAAACATTTATGAGCTGCAGATGGACATGCAGCAGAAGGGAGGGGACACGCAGGAAGCCTTGCCGCCCACCACAAAAAACCTAGAGCAAACAAACGGCTCCAAACGTTATTTCTCTGACGACTACTGTAAAAGGAGGCCTTTGTGTCCTCCAAAACGACTGCCCCAAAACCGACACTTTTGACCAAGTACAGCCAAACAACAGGAGAAAGGAGAAATGGAAAGAAAGACTCAAACGCAAGAGAACGCAATGTGCCCATAGAGAGGGGAGAGAGAGAGAGAGAGAGAGAGAGAGAGAGAGAGAGAGGGAGAGGGATTTTCTGGTGAACACTGGAAGATGTATTTTTGGTGGAGAGGAAAAAGAGATCCTTCTGGAAGGTTTCTCGTTGTCGTTGTTTCAGCTTCAGGGGCGTTGGTCGCCTATTTCCATGTGCGTCACTTTCACCATCACACACAGAGCGGCTTCACAAGAAACCTGCGAGGCCTTAATAATGACCTGCTGTATTTTCAACCGACGCAGTCATCTGAAGCGGAGGCGGACGGTCACATTGAATCAGATGCTAAAATGGTCGGAGTGAGGAACGCCACGTGTTCCACTTCGATGTTAAGGACTCGGGAATGTTTTATGCTAAGCAGGTATCATGTCGATGTGCACAATAGATGACATGAGGGTTGTGTCGGTCCAAATGATGTGACAAGTAGCATGAAACATAATAATGTGTAAAGTTAACAGAGATGGAGAAGTATTGAGGGGTGGGTAGTTTGGGTGGCACAGCAGAATGAAGTACCTTCCCACCACTGTGAAGTCTAGGCAGGGATTGGATCCTCTGCAGACCGCAGTGCATCCAGTTTGACTTTGAATTAACAGAGCATCCGAATATGAACACAGTTGGCCCGTGTTTGGGGGAGGGAAGGGTAATATTTGTCGCTGCATGTACTACGAGCTGGGGAGGCACCTGTCAGTGGCGTGTATTGAACGGGGGTAGTAGGATGGAGGCACTATGGGAGGTGAGCCAGTACTTTGGGATAAGAAGTTTCCTTCTTGAGACATCTTCTGTAACTGTCTCTTCGCTCTGATCACAGGGACGGGAGAAAGAGCTAGCATTCACTTAACACAACCACGACACATCAATCTACAAAATAATTGATTGCTCAAAATTAATTGAATACCGACTCTATATTAGTCGGCGGCATCTGCATGTTTAGAGTGTTGCTCATTCACTTCACCGGTATGAAGTGACCAGATTTTTTCTGACCAGTCCAGGAGGAATAGGCAACCGGATTGGATCCAGCCAATTAAAGCATGCTCCTCTAACCTATTGAGCACTGCTGCCCTCTGTGCTACATCTATGGTAAAGAGAAATTGTGTGTTGAGAAACAGCATCCTGCATGTCAGCATTATGAGAAATACCAATTTATTTCAATATCACTTTGGAGCAACTGTCACGGGAGTGGAAATAAATTAGTATAAATGAGTTCTGACCCATTTGGCATTCAGACTCTTTGCCGTATTAATTCTGAAATCTGGGGGTGGAATGATATGTAATATATACAGTACATATAGCATAATGTGAAGTTATTTCTATGAGAGTCTACCTACACTAACCTCGCATCACAACTTTAATTGGAGGAAAGCCTGCTATTCGTTCTAAAACTATAGCCGCATGATCTCGTTTTAGAAAAAAAGTGGATGGTTCCGGTTGGTGTTGCATTGTATTTGTTCCCCACATAGTGCACATCAATTAGTTTAGTCTTGCTAGCTACAAGTTAGAATACAAAATGGACATACCAAACGATTATACCAAAAGAAATTAAACGATTGTACGAAAATAAATAAAAATAAAAGTAAATTAGGGGAATAAGTTTAGAGGGACACAGCGCCGGTGGTTCTGCTCATTGGTTCCGCTCATTGGTTCTGCTCATGGTTCCGGTCATGTGATGAGGTAAACTTATTTCCGCCCCGACTGGATCAGAAACCAGAAAATGGTATTGATCCCTGGCTAACCAACCTACTGTACACTGTCACTCTCTCACTGTTGAATGTGAGGCTTGTTATTGCTGGAACTACAATATGTGCTCCAAATACTGATTCCACAAATGATCTGAAAAGTTGTTACACCAAAGTCAGCAAGACAAACTTCTGTATACATCGACTGAACTTCGGAGATAGTGATTTAGATGTAAATGAGTTCTGGCCTTGTGACATTCAAACTGTTTCCCAGCTGTTTGTTGCATAAAAATGCGAACTCTGAGGGCGGAGAGCTGGATTCCTCAAGACAAATGAAGCAGTCCATATTGCTGACTGCTAATGAACGTTGCTCTCAGAAGCACTGAGACTCTCGTCTCGGCGCTGCCAAAGACTGCCAGCAGCATCCAGCTGGCTGTCAGACAGGAAAACACATATCTAGCAACAAGGAGGGCTTGCACTATCAGTATACTGGCAAAAAGTTCTCACCTACGATGAACTTGACTTGGTGGGTGGCTTATGTAGGATGCATTCATCATAACATAATTAAAAAAAGTGGCAAAATGTTATGAAAAACTAGCAGTAAAAACAAGACAAGATGGGGGTTGTGTGCATTATGATAATGGTCTCCAAGAGCCTGACTGATTGTGGTGGAAAAGAAAAAAACATCTAGATGCAAGAAATAAACAAATGTACACACAGGATGCAATGTATCTTGCTGTTTAGGTTATGGACCTGTAGATACCAGGTTTAGGAAAAGTACAGATTTTTTTCACAAGCACCAAGGACTGATGAAACTCACTCAACAAAAAACAACTAATTAAATAAAATGACAATTGGGTGAAACTTACAGTAAGATACAAGGCTACCGTTTATCTACAGATTGTAATTCAAATATGACAACCGATAACTGGACCAGTTATGAGTTTTCTCCCCGACAGCAGTGATATGTTCAACAGATGTGCCTGATATTTGCTGGGTTTGGGCCCTGCGGGATGAAGCTAGGCATTCAGAACGGAGTACAGTAACTGTATCCAAAGGCCGGTATGTGTGACTGATGTTCTTACATCGGCGTGTTTAACTTTGTGTGGTTTTCCAACCCCCAGTGTTTGGATAGGAGCGTCAAACTGCACAGATACAGCATAGAAGATGCAGTGTGTGTGTAGACGCATAGAAGATAGAGTGCGTAGACTCCATACCAATGTGTTATTAGCACTGTCACGGCTCTGACCCTGATTTGGAGGTTCTGTGTATACAGGCTGCGTCATTTGTATACGCTGTTTGCATGCATTATGTATGGAGTATGACATATGTGAGCAAGAGGTGATACGGTTAGGGGCCTGAGGCTCATACCATGTGTAAGCATAAAATGTTATGTAATATTTGTAGCCTTGCTATATAATGCATGGACTCTATATCAGTGGTTCTCAACGTGTTTGTTTTTGTATTTTTTTTTGGGGGGGGGGGATCCCCAGATTTTATTGACTTTTAAGACCTTTTTTCTACCCTGAAAAAAGAAAGAAAGAAAAAAAAAGACAATTACTGCCTCAAAAGTAATCATCAAACTATACTATTATAAACTACTATAAAAACTGGACAAGCATTGGTCAAATTGTCAAATAATATAACTAAGAAACAACAAAAGAACAACAACATTTGTGAAAATAGCCGATCTACAAGCTTGTGAGGAGGCAGCCAGGTACCAGATTCTAATCAGAAAGACACGTTTGTGCATGGATGTTAGTCACATGCACATGGTTATTGTCCTGCATATGTTTCACGTTGACCTTGATCAAAAGCAAGTTCTGTATGTCCGACACGCTGACAAGTAGAGTTCTGAGAGTGTATAATTTGTGTATACTAGGAGTGAGTAATCTGTTCTACTGGAAATACTGGAAGGTCAGGTAGCTGAAACACATTTCTTATAATATTATTTGCAGTGAAGTGCAATCTGACTCATGGCCTTCACTGCAGGGCACTAACTTTCTCTTTCTTTTGCATCTCTGTTGTGCTAAATCAGAACTAAAGCAGTGATGACGGAAACATCAGGGAGGTAAATGATACAGGCGTTCCTGTGGTGTTAGAGCCACGGATTCAAATCTGGCTCACAGGTCTCTTTGTGAAGATGTCCTTGTGTTATCCTCTACACACACTCTGTCAACATGAAAAAGGAACAATAAGACAGAGGACAGTCGTTCTAAACCTTTTCAGGCCGGACCCCCCAAAATAATGCATATATTTAAGCTGCGGACTCCCCACCCTGACAAACACTTGGAATTGTTGGTGTTGAGGGATGTAGTTTGACTAGGGTCCACAGAAATGTTTTGTGAAAATAGCCGATCTACAAGCTCACAACGCCTCACAAGGTGATGCGTCCCGCCTTGTGAGACCCACAGGTTGAGGATAGGAAATAAGGCAGGGTGTCAAAGTGGGGAAGGGTGCATTCTCAAATAATATATCCATAATGTCATTTGAAATGAACCAACGTCTCCACTGTCTGAGGAAACAGAAATAAGCACAAACATTAAGTTAGGGTTAAATAGGGAAAAGCAGGGCAGTTGGCTAAATCAAATGGCACTTTTGTTTGTACACAAAGATAAAACCAAGAGAGTCCTTGTTTAAGTGACAATGAAAGAGATTCTTTATCTTCGCCTCATGTTTTTGATCCACTTTCCTCAAACCATCTTCGGATTTACAGCACCGAAAGTCAGAGACGTAAGGGATGGTAGTCCAGGGTGTGGCAGGGAAGGGCAGTTAACTAAATGTTACGTTTGTATTTTTTACCCTTTATTTATCTAGGAAACTTTACAGACATGCTGTTTCTCTGCACCACCCTGGTTCAGTCATGCAGTTCTGCTCACTGCAACTGCAAAAAACAAAAAATAAAGTAAGAAAATGAAACAAATGTTCTGTCCACTTCGAATCTCGATGTAAGCTATTTGAGATTACTGTATGTGCCTTGCTAAATGGCACCTACACATGTGGTATAGCTATGTTGAGGAAGGGGAGAGTATCCTATGCACTTTCTCCACTGCAGATGTTCCCAGCTTCAACCATGACAAAATTGACAACCTACCGGTACTACTGTCGTTTTGAGCATGCTACTCTAACCAAGGCCTAACTCCTCCCAATTTTCAATGCCTTCATATCATTGGTTCTCCAGACCTCGCTGCTGCTTTTATCTCTAGCCATCTAATCATGATCACAGGCTAATTTCAATTCCACTGTGGAGGTTGTGGGTTCGAATTTCGAATCCACCGTGGTGCATATCCGGCTTAGTCGAGCGCCTATGCGAACACAAGTGGTCCGAATCTGGGCGGGAGGGTGATATCACTACACGTATTCCTACCTGTCAGCAGGGAGTATTGGGCAGGAGGACGATAGAGTCAAGTGTGAGACGAGACGTCCTCCCGGTGGGGGCTCCTCTCTGGCAGGCCAGTCAGTAGAATACGACAGCAGTGAGACACAAATGTGAGCGGGAAGGAATTAACTGACATACCGACTAAATTGGGAAGAACAAAGGTTGTAAAAAGCAAAAAAAGCTAAACATAAATTACGGTAAGTAAACAAGTAGATAATTATCTACCCATGGTACAACAGAAAACAGTATCACCGTTTGGACTTTGGATTGAGAAGTAACACCTTTAACCCACCTGAACCTCCTCCCCAATATGCTATATAGCGTACAATTCATATAAGTTCATATAAAGAGCATTGTGCCTTTATTAGCACATGCAGGACACCTGGTCACAGTTATCGCCTCATTCATAAATCCTGCTGCGATCTATTTTAAATCAAAACAGTTGGCTTGCACTTATTTTCCAAGGCTCTCCTCCCTAGTCCCTGCAGACAGATCCTGTCAGAACTGCTTACACTACCTTGTTTCAAGTGGTATAAATTTAGTACATCTACTCAAGTAGTGTACTTTTATTTTTAACTTTTTTACTGGATTTTACAAAACATACATTACCCACTTCGGCCCTATACACATTTTGGCCATTCGAAAATAGCTGATCTACAACCTCACGATCATTGGCTAGATCTGCTATTTTCAAAAGATTTGCATTCATTTGAAAACTTGTGAAATGTGACACTCTGCATACTGAGTACTTTCTACTGTTAACAGGGCGCTTCTACATTGCAGTGTTGGTGCTTTTACGTGAGTAAAACAACGTAGTACTTTTTTCCACCACTGCCTGCAGACAGATTATATCAGAAGTGCTTACAGCACGTTGTTTCTAAATGACCTCAGCGCTGCGGAGTGGAGGTTTTGGGGTCAGAATGGGAACCACCGTCTGAGTTTATGGCCCCTGTCTACGGGTCTCTGTTGGTTGGTCAAGGTAAAACCATTAATCCCACATTCTGGGAACCAGTGTGATGGACGATTTCCCAGTGAGTCACTCTATGGAACCATAGCCATATGCTCCGAGTCAGAACGTGTATACAGTATGTGTAAGGGACATAGGCCGTGTGTGGAACTAGAGGATGCTAGTGGTTTGTGTAGAAGTGCAGCATTCCTCATGTTGGGAACAGAGTGTTCTAGACTCTAAACATAAATAAACCGTTAGATAATTGATCTATAGAGGGAAATTCAAATGTTAAAGCCGCAACAGCGGTTTGAATGAAACACATGAAAGGTATAGCTATGAGGACCTACTCCCTGGGGCCTGAGCCACGCTTGCACAAACCCACAGCATAATGAAGGCATATACCATTGCCTACAGAGAATGACAGAGAGAGAGAGAGAGAGAGAGAGAGAGAGAGAGAGAGACTGCTGCAAGGTAGGATGACGTGACACAGGTCATACAAGCGTTTGCCAAATACTCTTGTTGCACGTGTTCCGAATCCGAATATGGCAATGAGACGCCGGGAGGTTCACTGAATGAACAATAAATTCCTACAGTCACCATATGGAACCAAAACCACATGTATGTATGTGTGTGTTTGCTGTTTGGTGGTGGTCTGCAATCAGGACAGAATGTTCCAGACTCCATATATCTTGAAAGCTAAGTGGATTTTGATGATGTGTAGATAATGCGGCCGGGGACGACCCTATAACGCATACCAGTGAAGGTGGGGGGGAAAAGTGGAAACTCGAGATTATATTTCAGTGAATGGCTTCCATCAAGTCTTCCATATCTGTCATTTTCTGTAATAGAACTTGAAAAACAAAAGAAAAAAACATGTGCTGTAAAAGACGCTATAGGTCTTTGCTGATGAGTTATTATAATACATCTTTTTTGTATTTGCCAGGAACTGCGATGGACTAAACTTGAACTTCAAATGCTGCCAACTGCTGAAAATGTCATTCAATTGTATGCATATGCTGGTACTTGCAGTGGTGAAAAAAGTAGGCCTACTCAAATTCTCAAAAATATCAATACTGCAATGTAGAAATACTCGGTTACAAGTAAACGTCCGTAACTTATGTACAAATGTACTTGAGTAAAAGTATAAAAGTACTGGTATAAAAAAGTCCTTAAAGTATCAAAAGTGTGTAAAAAAACTAAAATGTATAAAATCTTTGGAAAATAGCAGGTTTTTACAAGCTCACAATGCGTCGTGATAGGACACATTGTGAGCTTGTATTGTCTTACTTTCACTGGCATATGCATGCATATTGCAAACTTCAAGAATCTTTGAAACTACAAGAAACTAAAAGTTTTTTCCTATAGAGCTCCACTGTATCCTCTGTGAGCAACAGACCAGCTCAGGAATGCAAACTTGTGCATATACAACTGCAAAGTCAGGTAACTGCAAACCATTCTGTGCCAGCAATGCTCTCTGTTGAGTTGGATCCGCAGGAATAAATACGGAACATGTTTCTCTTCCAAAGTGTGCTGCTGGATTTCACTTCTGTTTGACTGCTGGGAAAGTCCTGTACTTCACAGAGGTTCCACCTTTTGCTGCTTCCACAATTTCTACATACTGGTAGTAGGGACTTCTCTGTATATAGTACTGCTGTACAGTATTAATGCAGGACAGACACTTGTGGACTTCTACAAGAGCACGACACGACACGACACGACACGACACGACACGACACGACACGACACGACACGATGCGACACGACACGACGCGATACAACACAACACAACACAACACAACACAACACAACACAACACAACATGACATGATGGAGACTTTGCTCTCCACACACATGAAAATGTGCCTTTTGCTTTGTTGCAGAATGAGAACAAATGGACATGAATAATAGAAACCTAACACCACAATGACAATGCGGTACATACGTTTTATGTCCATTGTTGAGACAATATAAGAACTACAACTAGTAAGTACGCCTGAAGCCCTAAAGGGCAAGGTCGTGTCGCGTGCACACCTGGGTGACAGCAGACTGTTGGGCGAGCGCTGGCGCTTTGGAATGGGGGGTCAGATCAACATATTTGGTCACGCCCAGACCAAAGGCGTGATTCCATAGTTAACTGCAACCTTCGGCCGCAATAATATGGCAGTGTATCTCCAGTATAGTGTCCAGTGCCGTCTGCTTAAAATACCTTTACTGGCATATAGTCAACCAATAGGTGTCATCATTTCTCTATATGGAAGAGTAGGGAGACTACAATAAAACAACATTTGATGAATTAAGCTTTAACACACTGATTAAATCAAATGAGAAGCAAGCCAAGGATAAAAGAGTGGATCAACAGCTGAGCAGTTAGTTACCCAAACAGAGGGAAATTGGACCAGTGAATGTGCTTTTGGGAGGGATTTGCATAACACTCAGACACCCATCCAATCACCCGCTGGTGATGTGGAGAGAAATAAGATAGATAACAGTAAAGTGGACAAACGGTCACATCAAAAGTGTGAAAGCTGTTCTGTAAGTGGCATGTATCACATTCACAGCAGAGAATTTATATATCCTAATAAATATTGTATCAAAAGTGTCACCATGTCCATTTATTATTGTGTAAGTGTAGCCAATGGGACCTTGTGTATAACGTACAGTAGGACTACCAGATTAGTTATAGATTTGGGTCTGTATAGCACACTCCAATGAAACAAAGGCTCTTTATGACTGACTGCACAGCTCCAAATACTTTCTCTTGCAAAATAAATTCCGGCTCCACTTCACATGCAATAAATAACAGCAAACACAATAGCAGTGCTTTGAAGTCATCGAGTTTTATTTAGTGTTTTTTATATTTGTTTTTTATCAAGACCCAGACTGAATACGTAGTATTTTGTTCCTCTGGCTCTGCAATGTATATTATGTGCTGAAATCAATTAAGATGATCAAGCTATTAAATCTGTTTTTAATGCTCAAGCGCCTCACCACCGTCAGAATGAACTCCAGTAAACTCCTTTGGTAATTGCCAGGGAACATATTCAGCATTCTGCCAATAGCTACACACTGGATCACCTTTCAGAATCTCATAGAGTTATACTGTATGCCTAATGTATATGCTACAATGTACACTATACAGTATACATCTGGATTCAGGCTACAGCCTCCCACTGATTTTTTTTTCTCTTTTTTGTTTCCAGTTATTTTACTTCTACTCCACTACATCTCAGAGGCATATGTTGTACTATTACTCCCTGTACGTTGGTTGTGATCATTATTACAAAACATAACTTAACCCCATTAGTCCTTTAAACATTTCGGCCATTTGAAAATAGCCAATCTACATGCTCACGTTGCCACACATTGTGAATTTGTAGATTTGCTACTTTCAAAGTATATTTTACCTCATTTACACTGCATATTATGACTTTCTTACTTTTGATACTTTAAGTACACTTTTATACCAATACTACTTTTACTCAAGTCAATTTAGAATTTCAGGACTTTTACTTGTAACAGAGTAATTCTACATGTATTGCAGTATTGATACTTTTACTTAAGTACGGTAATACAATGTGAGTAACTCTCTGTCTCTGCAGCCTGCTGAGCCTGAACATGAGGCAGCCTCCCTGAGCAAAACGGAACACATCATTTCAGCATCAAGGTGAACTCGCTGAAGCTGTGAAATCGGTTCCGATATGGAGATAGAGTTTAAGGAAGAGCAGATATTCCAGTTGGTTGAAGTCAGAATGACTGCATCTCAAGTTATTCAAGTTATGAATACTGTCCACATACCACAATGCCGAAGCTCTACCTCTATCTACACTATCAACCTCAGCGGCAAAGTTTAATGTGCATCTCAATACTTCAAATTCTAAGCATAATCCTTAGTTATTCATCCTCATTACACGGCTTGGTTGAATGCTTGATTATGATTGGTCAATCACTGAATTCAGCTGTTATGACCGGACCGATTGGCTCAATAACCGACCGATGTCTAAATCAAAGGCTCAGAGCACCTGCTCAAATCAATCTGCGTCGCTTGATTTTGTGTCGTATCCCACATGACAGCCATGTAAACAACCACACCATGTTATTTACAACCAAACACTGCCCTCAAGAATGTTTTTGAAAACATTTGAAGTGATTAATGGATTCAGCATTTATTCATTCAACCAACTTAAAGACATCTCGAAAACTTGGATAACATTTTTATCCCATAACACTATTCATAACACTTATCCACAAAATCCACAAACTTTTTTCTCTCTCTATCCAGCTCCAGAGAATACTAAGTACCAAACATCTGTCGCATTAGACAAGTTACCATGGTGATGAACCTGGCAAATGTCAACACACATTACAACTCCCAAGAATCAAAGATCAGAAAAATGCTGAGTCAGGAAACGGAAATCTGCTGATTGCTTAGTTTAGAAAAATAAATCCAAGTAGCAAAGCTTGAATTCTTCACAGCAGCCTCTCTGTCTCTCAGTCAAGTATAATGAAACCTAAATCAAATCAGTGCTTTGACACGAACACTTTGTCTTCTTGTGGAGATTTATTCCTTAGCCGTCAATCGTTTATAGTTGTTTCTTAGGAGGGAGAGAAAGGCTGGGAGATTATGATTGAGTTGGGGAGAAAACGGTAGAAAGAAAGTGAAAGAGAAAAAGTGAGACCGACGTATGGAACCAGAATAGTAACAATAATCATAAATGCATTTCATCACTTTAACACTTTTACCTGCGGGGGGCAGTATAGGCCAATGGTGCTTCACCGCCTCTATTGCCTGCCATACATTTATGCTTCACATTGCGACCGTCACACACGTTTCCAGTTGTAATGTATGACGTAGCAGTGTGTTCCGGCCGGTCGTGTTGTTGTCATTCTGTCATCGTGGATGATGATGTGTTGCTCGCAAGTCGATCCGAAACTACAATGGGAGTCTAAATAGAGGATAGTTTCCATCTGGAGATGGCGAAGGGAGATTCAAATGGAGATAATGGCCGGAGAAAAACAAGGTTGTAATTCATATCTATGGAGGTGTAGTGACGCAATCTCATGCATGGATGGCATAACACCGTGGCAGGCCTACGGAGCCTTTCAGGTGTCTCACAATGTATAAAACATTGGTGTAAACAGCAAATCTACAACTACAAGTTCAAAATGTGTCGCACTTTGATTAAGGGCTTCCAGATCAGCTATTTTTGGCAAAGAGATTTGGTATAGAGGGAAAAAAGAGGGGCCAGGTACAGACCCCTGGGGGACCCGCCAAATGAGGTATACTATGTTTAAGTGGTTAAGCACTTTAGCAACAATATGTTGTGTCTCTAGATTTGCTTTGCATAGTGTGTGGAGCAGTAACATTTGTGAACACACCTCTTCACTTATAGTTGCTTAGTTAAAGTTAAATACATTTGCGAGTCTTGTTTTGTGCATTTGGTGTTGAGACTAATGTGTTGATTCCTTTGACATACTGTATAGAGAAAGGCATTGGAAGGTGAAAGGAATGGAGTGAGAGTGAGCGAGAGAGAAAGATGGGGGGGGGATAGAAAGGAACAGTGTTGGTTTGCACATTTTCCTAATATTGGTTGGTATACTCATACTGATGTGTATGGGAGTCAGGGAGCCATAAAACCCAGGGATAATTTGTTTCTTTTTCATTCTGTGCCTCCATGCAACTGCAAACAATTTATGGGCCATAACTTTGTCTCACACAAATTAACTACTCTCCAGAGATTTCTTAACCAAATAATGGCCACATTTGCAGTTTGTGTCCTATTAAAAAGTAGTTTTCTTGTGGAAACATTTCTTCTGAGGTAACAAATTAGTAAAATTAAAACAACAACAAAAACGTAATAAATATATGCCGGCATTTGCGGGCTAGTTTCTACATAAATTGTAGGCTAACAGATATGCCATTCTTTTGTTTACAGATAGGCCTATACATGAATTTAGTGTAGCAAATAACACGCCTCACACTGAGAGAATGTGTGATAAACATGCATATTTGCATAGCCAGACATAATATATAATATATAATAATATAGCCTGGAAACCAGACGAATCGACCAGTGCTCAATACACAATTCTCTTCTCTGTGGTAGCTTACATAAAATGAGCTTTGCCTTTGCCTTGAAGATGAACTGTGGAATGTCACTCAACATTTTTGGCATCCAAGTACCACGTACGTGGTTATACATCCTATTTGGCCTCGATTCCAGAACAATTCTCTGGAGAGCTGATACTGAACCAATACCGGCATAATCAGGAAAACTTTCAATTGTCGTGTCCGCCGCAAAAATGTGGGCAGTTCCCTCGTTCTTGATCTCTCCTGTCAACTTTCATTTTTGGGGTTTGGCAAGATATTTTTGTTTACTTTGGCGAGTTAAGATGCTATTGTTGAAACTTAAAGTTTCACACTCCCTGCTCTCTTGTCTTGGATTCTTTGTACTCCGCCATAAAATGATGCTTTTAAAATGTTTTTCTTCTGTCATTTGTTTCCTTGATCAAAACAGGCAGACATTCCATTATCTGTGTAGTTCTGTGTATGTACTGTGGCCAAACATGGATATGGGCCATTTGGGTGAGCCAGCAGATGACAAATGCTGCACTAGAATTATTGGCACAGATATGCATGCCACTGTGAGGCTGATTCTAATGGATCTACATTCGAACAAAAGTATGGGCAGAGTCAATCCAGGCTAAATGGCTCTCGGTGTTGCACCAGCTTGCATGATAGAGTTCACAAATGTCATCAGCGGAAGATAAAAAGGAAAGAAAAATCCAGATGGCAGCAGGGACTGTCTGGAGTGGCGAGACGGGTATGTGTGTCTCAGACTGTGGAACAGGACAGCTGTCTGTGTGGTGTTTTTTTTCTGAGGGAGGTTGAACCTTTGGTCCCTCACTCAGTATAAGTCAGTTCAAGCACGACTTCATAAGATACATCACTTCCCCTGGCTATTCTAAGACTCCATAAGCAGCAGGGAGATGACGACACAAGTCTGCACCTCTCACACCGAGAGAATGTGCGATACGCAGACCTATTTACAGAGCCAGACATGTTAGACACACGCACGCACGCAGGCACGCA
>OOFJ01028653.1:3977-17569 GCA_900323375.1 Benthosema glaciale
TTTTGCGGCTGTTGTTGTTGATGCGGCTGGTGGTGCGTCCGCTGCTGCTGCTGAGCGTGATGGTGATGGTGCTGCTGGTGTTGATGGTGATGTTGGTGCGGGAGATGTAGCTTCAGTTTCTTTGCGTCTTTATTAACCGAGCGCTCGCGCTCGTCTGCTTGCGGTGACAGGTCCCTTTTCTTCTTCTTTTTCTTCTCTTTGATTAATCTGTCTAGACTGTCCCCTGTCTTCACTTGTACTTTCGCATGATGGACCAAGTCGACTTGAGCTGCCATTTTTGCACGTACGCTACACAGTCGTACACAGTACAGTACAGTATATTTAAAGGTCTAGCTCAAAAAACGCCGCTAAATTCCTACTGCGCAAGTCGGTGAGCAATTGTAGTCTTTACTGCGTTGTTTGTAGTTTTTAGCACGTACGTATTTGAGTATGCGCATGCGCACAACAGCGGGGTGTACCTGGGAGTTGGAGTTCATGTTAGTGAGCGCGTGCGGTCCTGCACGCATCCAGCCCTTACAGCTGACGTCATGTTTATAAAACGGACGACCGTTATGCACTCAGCAGTCAGCACTCGCTGCTTCAGTGCTTTGCTCACATGTAGCTGGATTTTAGGCACTTTATATTGTTATATGGTTAAAGAATTATATAATAAATAATAATAACAACAATACTACATTCGTACTTTTGAAAACAAAAACAAAAAACAAAAACAAATAAAGATCACAAAAATAAACATATCCAAAGAAACACAAGGGCAATTTATTCAGTAAACGTTTATTTATCAGTGCATGAACAGGATGCCATGACCAGATTATTTCCTTTCACCGCAGTTATAATTTTCCTTGTATACTTAAAAAAATAATGAAACGATTTACAGAGGATTTATATACTTTCTTTTCTGAATGAAGGCAAATATTTATACATTTGCTGTACAATTTATAAACATTTACAAACTACAATAATGTGAATAGGCGTTTTATGTAGAAGCAATGCAAGGCCACAGTATCACAGAGACAATAATCATGGCAGGAACGGTAATAAAACAGTAGCCTATCACATAAACTTTAAGATAGACACAAAGACAGATATTAGTATGAGGTCTTTCAGACTGAGACAAGTATATATGCGTCTGTCCGCCCATCCATCCTAAAATATATTAGACATGGCTGTAACGGTTAACGCAATTTATACATTTATGTTTATGGGTTGCCACTTGCCAGTAAGTTGTAACAACAGTGACTACACAGCTCCCAAATGAGCAGACATGCAGTACTGTATACACCACTAGGTGTCTCTGTACTCCACAGTAACAGAAAGACAACAGATGTGATGATGGGTGGTGCATGCATGGGTGCTTGGGTGGGACTGGTGTAAACTGTAGAGTGTTTACTTGCGCTCCCTGCCAGATGCATTCGCTCCTGAGAAAATCCTCTACACATTTTCAGAACTGCATGAACTTTGCCTGAACAGCAGTTTTTGATCTATCCTAGTCGAATACATTTCATTGTGTTTTAATAAAATATTGCTAAAACTCAAATTTATAGGACCACATATCCTCATATGGTCACCAAGAGCCAGAGGTAACCAACATATTAATTTCCTTTTCCATGTGAAAACCTAACCAGGACTCTTTGGAAAAGTGGATTTATTTACATTATTTAAAAGTGTGACAGACATGTCTTAGTGAAGGTTAACAAAGGCAAACAACACAAATGTATTAAAGCAACTCTGATCAAAAATAGATTTTGATATTAGTATGAGGGAAAGAAAATAGATTGTGCCAAAACTAACTTCATATAAAATGCAAATGTTTTTTTTTTTTCCCCAATAAATTCTAAGGCAAAGATCTAATTTAATACAATCAGATTAGATAATCCAACTCAGCTAAATTAGATCTTTATGTATAGATCATATGTTAAATTATAATATACTGTACAAAATACCAATCCGATTAGGTACAGTCAAAGCTACAGCGATGTCTAAAATACATAGGCCTACCATTCAGTTTGTATACATACACACACACACCGCTGCTAACTTACAGTAGACAACATTACACGGATGGAATAGGCTTGTGGAACTGTGGACAGACCATGGATGAATAGAAATAGAATGTATACTTTATCATTGCTGTCAGGAAGAAACCAGTGTATCTTCATATTAAAAGTTTCTATGTTTATTTTTTAGTAAATTAATGCCCTTCTATGTCATGAAAGCAGAATAAATAGCAAATCTACAAGCTCACAATGTGTCACATTGTGAATGCGTTGTGAGCTTGTGGATATGCTTATAAAAAGGAGATTTGGCAGTAAATTATTTTTTGCTTATAATGACATGCCCAATACAGGGTCACCAGGTTGAAAGTGGTTCAACCTGTATGTGGGTTTATATATTTAACCAATGAAAAGTATTAACAAGAGCTTGTGACAAAATAGTAAATATATTGGATCCACTGAAACACAAGGTTTCTGCCTGACAGCAACGTTATGCATCAACAAAGTAACGGGCTCATTCATTTGCTAGACTTGCATAACACTGAGAGTGTGGTTAATAATGTATACTAAGTTGAGAAATAGCTGTGGGTATTTGTTCTATGTTAAGAATATTATACACATTTGATGATGCAATATACTAATAGGAGACAAATGCATTGTTGTCCATGATGATGCAGAGATGTACACATTCTGTTTCTATTTATTCACCACATGGAGGCATAAATGAGTCCGTATGGATAATGTATACTTTAAGTATTTCTTGGTCATATAATTTCAATAAATTACATTATACTTCATTATAAACACGCATATAACAAACAATAGAACTCTAACCACAAGTGTCTGGTCTGCTGCTGATTGGTGCATGTAAAGCCCCAAGGTAGTCTATCACCCACTGCAAAGCCGATGAGAACAGCATGATTCAGAGTCTTTAAATGTGTGCAAACACGCTCACACACTCACAGTTCACAGCTCGGGGTCGGGGATCCCCAAATTTACATTTTTGGACCCCCATCTAAACCCATTTTCCGCCAGGGACCCCCATGTAAGTAGTTAAAATGCATTTTTCAAACATTTTTAAATTAAAAAATAACTAATTTAGCTGGGGACCCCTTGGATCCCCCCCAAGAACCGCTGGGTTTCCCCAGACCCCGTTTTAAGAACCACTGATTTAGGGGGGTGGTCACCACAACCTCATCTCCTCAGACATTCAGTGACAAAACAATGAAATCTTCCCCAACAGGAGAAGCTGGGTGATTTCTGTGTGGATACAGACAGCTTTTAAACTTTCAGACCGACAAATAAAGCACAGGATCCTTCATTGAAGCAAGCAGAGAGAGGAATGAGAAATGTTTGTGTCATCGCCTACAAAGAGTCTCACAGTGAGTGTGATACAGTGCACCTTCATTCAAAGCCGGAGTCTCTGATTGGCACAATGAGGACAAGAGACTTCACTGCCATGTCCAAAATCAGACCCACACCTCTATGCAAACAGACAGACAGACAGGCAGACACACGTACAAATAGCATGTACAAATGTGCTTGTCGTGTCCGACAAAGAGCCCGGTGCAAAATGACTGAGGCAGAGGGTGGAAACTAAAGAAAGTCACTGATAAACGATGCGAAGCGAATGTAGCCGGGTTACACAGTGATATCATTGTTATTCATCTTCAAGTCTCAAAAAGTATTCATTGTTTCATTCCATGCTGCATTCTGAGGCTTCCATTCCATTCCATAATGGATGAGAGGAATCCTGGGTGCATATCAGTTCCTCTCATGTGCCGCTTCAACCTGGGACTGGATTTTGGCTGAGCTGGGGACTTTCCATGGTCCGGGGGTGATGGGAGCCTTCTTACTGCTGGATATCCCATTGCAGCCTGGGTCGTGGATGCTACTGCTGGATCCCCTGGGGTCCATTTTATTGACCTCTTCACTTGATCCGCCATGTTTTCCCTCTCTCCCGTCCTCTCCATCTTTCTCTTTTTCTCTCCTTCCCCTCCGGCTCAGGGTAGTGTGATCCATGTCGGACCCCGCCCTCACCTGGTTAGTTTGGGATTGGGGTCTCTGGGGCTCGGCCTCTCGTTCGGCCCCTTTGTCTCTCCTGCGCCGTTCATTGGTACCCCTGGTTGCGTCTCCTCTCTCTAAGGTCCCCCTTTCCTGCCAGTGGGCCGCATCATCTTCTCTCCCTTCACTGGGGACGGCGCTGGGCTGTTGGCCCCCTGGGCGCCGGGGGCTCTGAGGCTCATCAAGGCTCTTAGCCATAGTCGGGTCTTGTTGCCTCTTAGAGCTCTTCTTAGGGCTAGAGGAGTGGTCTCTTTGTCCGTGGGGCCTTCTCTCCTTGCTCATGTCCTCTAGGGATCCACTGTGGCCTCGGTCTGTCTTCCTGGGGCTCTGGGATCGCTCGGCCTGATCAGGCCGCCCGTCAGTTGCTCTCTTAGGACTGGCAGGCCTGTCTTTGTGTGACAGGCTGGAATCGCTCTTTTTGTGAAAGGCTCTTCTGTCCTGGGTGTCGGAGCTGGTGGGATGCTTATGGTGCTGATGAGAGTGCTGTCCTCTTGCCCGGGTGGCCTGGCTCGCATGCTCCTGGCCTGCACCGGGGGACTCATCAGGGGCAGTGGTGTTGGGGGAGGACGGAGACAGCTCAGAGGCAGAGAGGGTGACGGAGGATGGTGAGGCCGGAGATGACTGCTCGTCAGATGCAGAGAGTCTGGGAAAGCTCGAGGTTGGGATGGTTACTTTGTCCTTTGAACCTGCAAAACAGGTATTGGGGAAAGTAATAAGGAGAAAGAAACCATTTCACAGCTCTTATAACAAAGATATTTTCACACAAATCAGTATTCAAATGTTGAATGTTTGTCAAATTAAACCAAACACATAGTTTGGGAAATTATTGGCACCTCTAACATGATCCAAAATCAAACAAACTTAAAATTACTTATAACAAAACAATGTTTATTTTGCTTTGGTTATTGTTGGCTGTAATGTGGTCTCACATCTTGTTTCACTAGGTTATAAAAATAATGTGATAAGCGTGTAAAACGCCTTTGTTCAGAAGAAACATTTGTCAATCTACTCAAGTCAACACACAATCTCATACCAAAATATAAAATCATCTATGAAAAATCACCTATTCAATTAGGTATCGTATGCATTTCAAAATGGTCCAAGACCACACAAAAAGCATGCTTGATCGATGACTAAGAAATTACCTATCGCTGCCTGCTAAACGTAGGGGTGCCAATTAATGTGAAAATCAATTATTCTGAAACCATGTTGTGACTGTGAGCTTGTAGATCAGCTATTTATCTGCAGATGGAAAAACGTATTGACCCCTGGGGGTCTCCAGTCAAGTACAGGGTTTAACTGGTTAAATACTGTCAATGTATAATCTGACAATATGTGCTGGTTAACTGGTAATGGTTAATTGTGCTATTTTACAAATACAAATAAATCAATAAATAAAAAAGTCTGATAAGATAGTTTTTCCTGCTTTCATAAAGGTTGCTAATACATCTGGAGGTCTTACTGTATCCCTATATGGGATATCCATATATCATAAACAAAGTCAATCTCAAATATCAACCTATAACATCCTGAAATTGGAAAGAAATATTGAAAATGCCATGATGTCATTCAGTCTCAATGGAAACTACATTTTCACCCAGCAGTGACATTTCAATTTCCTAATGTTGATAAGAATTGCACGGCCGTGATTAAGAGCAGAAAAATGCAGCAGAAAATCAGAGAAAGAGAGCGAAGGGTGATGGACTTAGTGGTGCTGGAATGAGCCTCTCTATTTCTATGAGTAACAACTCATAGAAAATTTCATTTCATTCTAAATTAATCTTCGGTTTGGGGCCAGTGAATGCACACGCGTATCCTTGTACCATTTGTCACTCGCTGATCAATATCTAGTTACGGGATTTTCGCCAAGGTCTCAATCTTTATTGTTCTTGCCTCAGGATGAGGCGTGTGCTCACACACTGCTCAGTGGCAGGGTGGGTTTACTAATAATAATTTTAAAAATTATCTCTGGGCCTCTAAAGGCTTCCAGCACTCCTGCAGGTCTGTTTATTGTCCTAGGAGTCACTGCTTTGTTCAACAGTCCTCTACAGTTCTGTGATGATATGCCAAGACCATGACGCCAGGACTTAATTAGGGACTTATTTGGGACATAGTCAGGAGCTGAATCTGGGAGGCGAATCGCTTTAAACAGGAGAGGACAAAGGCAAAAGTAGGACAAGGTTTACCAAGGTTATTAGGGACAGACCAAGAAAAGCAGTGAGGCCTTTAGTGATGCTCTGGTTTCATGTAGAAGCACAGGGTGGAGGAAGAGTTCAGACCTATAGGAGGAAGAAATAAAGAAACAGAAATAGAGAGCAGTGCTGGGAAGGCAAGACACTAAAAGCACGGCAGTGAGAGGGAGAGACAGAGAGAGAGAGCAGCAGAGGCTTGCAACACATGCATGAGAAGAATAAAGAAACGCAGCACCTTGTAGTCAAGCATATTCATACCAAAGCTTCTACGTCTGTGCGATGTGTGTGCTACTGCTAAATAATCTACTATGTGTTAAACCTCTATACTGTGTGTCTAATTGCAAGTACAGTGTGTGTGTGTGCGTGCGTGTGTGTGAATGCGTGCGTGCACGCATGCATGTCGTGCGCAAGTGTTGACGTACTGTGGTCGGGGACCAAGCCCAGGCCGGGTCGGAGCAGCAGGTGAACTTTGGTGCCCCCTGCTTGGATCAGCTCGATGGCCCGTGTGTGCGTGATGCCCTGGGTGGCCTCACCATTGATCTCCACGATCTGATCTCCGACCTGTGACATGGAGGTAAAGTGTAGAACTGCGGTAAATGCAAATGAACAAGTCCCTATAAGAAACACCCTTTCCCCCCCAACAGAGAGCTACAGTATTGTGTGTTAAATGTGTACAGATACTCAAAGAATCACACCCATGTGAAGTGATATCATCATACATCATCTCCGGCCAATCACAATTTGCGTCCTCACTTTTGTCTTCAATGTTTGTGTTCACACAAACCCGAAAAGCTGGGCATAGCAGGGGCTAGCGCCCCTCAAAAATGTACCCAAGTACAGTACTGAAGTAAATGTACTTCATTACTGTCCACCACTGGTACAGATGCTTTAAGTTTAATGACTTACATGTATCCTGGTACAGATGCTAGGCCGACGAGGCAGTTTAATGACTTACATGTATCCTGGTACAGATGCTAGGCTGACGAGGCAGTCTAATGACTTACATGTATCCTGCCGTCTTTGAGAGCAGGTCCCTCCTCGGCTAGTCGTAGGATGAACAGGCCCATGTTATACTCCTTCCCGCCCCTCAGACTGAACCCAAAGCCACGCTGGCTGCGTTCCAGCTCCACCACAAAACAACCCTGTCAACACAGAGACAACCATAGTCAAGTTAGAAGAGGACGGCACATTCAAACCCGTCATCGCCAACACTTTTCTATAAAAGGTTGGGAACTTTTTACACAAGACAGGAGTTTGTTTCACTCAGGGACGTAAGTGATATGGTTTTGTGTAAAAAGTTCTATATTCCACTAGCAATCATTTCTATAAAGTGTTTGTTAAGTTCAACAGTAGTGTATATTTTCAAGTCAGGATACACGTTTTATTCTATCAGGAGAGAGAACTCCACAAAGTTAATTATCAGCTTCGACGTTATAGTGTTCCCCGGCATTCCAATTTGTCTTCTCGTTCTTTTGTTTCATCACTTCCAATTTCATTTAATCATCCTGTGTCCTCACTCTTCTGATTGGATGATTGGATGTTATCCCAGCCTGAAAAGTTTCTGTTTACTAAAGATAAGACATACAGTACCCCTGTTACTAAACTGTTATTATAACACTAACACTAACATTTTAACTGAAAAGTATCGGATGCATTCATTCTAAGAAAAGCTTCTGCCTTACACACAAACAGTGTGTAACTGTGAGAACAAGCTGAGTGTCTCATCACCTGTTTTGGGCCAGACGTGATAAGTGCTCCGTCCTCTCCTGCTGGGAGAGATTTCAGGTCTGTCCAGCCGACGCCCTCCTTCTTATCATCCGTCTCACCATTCCTGTCCCAACACATATACACATACTGCAGTATAACCAACAGTAGAAACCAGTGTACTAGAATATGACAATACTTCTTACAAGACACCTTCACCTAATGCTGTGATTCTCAACCCTTTTCATTTTAAAGATGCATTAGGCCACAGACCCTCTGTACAGTGTAGATTGGACCCTCAATCTATATTCTACACCGTAAACATCCTCACTGTTAATTTAACCCTGAGGGTACAATTGGAACCAAAATCCATTTGGTGCCATTTGTACACTCTCAGAGTTACAATTCACAATTAATGCAATTAGCAGATATATAAGGTATAATAATCACAATAAGGTAAATAATCACATAAATAGCAATGTAATGCGTCAAGAAACTAGTATACCAGATAAACAATTAACTTAGCATCTGTCTAAAAACAACATGCTATCAAAGTAACATTCTGTACATTGAAACTATAAGATAGAAAACTATACAAGATCATATCTAAATAACTGTAACTGTATGTACATTTAAACTATAAGATAGAAACCAGGTAAACAATGACCCTAAAAATAACATACTATCTAAATCCCTTTCAAGTGATCTAAATCCCATTCTTAACATTAATCTTTCAATTGATGCTAGCGACGGACATAATTGACCACAGATGTTGTGGTCAATTATGTCAGTCGCTAGCATAAATCAAAAACAATTGGCTAGTGGCTAAAGGTACAGGGAGAGTGTGCTAGGTATTAGGCGGGGGTGAGGTGGACTCCGAAGTCATTACGGCAGACAATTAGGAGACATAATGAGACAATGGGGAGTTTATTACACAGTTTGGGAGCCAGGAGGGAGAAGAGTTTAGAATGTGTGGAACGTTGTCCAGGGTGTTTTAGGGAGGGCTGGGTCATCATTTCTGTGTTAGCTGATCTAAGTGAGCGTTGTAGGTTAGCATAAGGCCTTTAAGGTATGGGTATGCCATGCCTTTGGTCAGTCTTTTGTATTCAGTACGGGCAGCAACCGGGAGCAAAAGGAGGGGGGGAGGCATAAAACAGGGGAGACATTTGATGTTTTGGGCTGTTTGAAGACTAGGCGTGCAGCGGCATTCTGTATCATTTGAAGAGACTGAAGTGAGAATGCCAGGAGGCCAGCAATGAGGGAGTTACAGTAGTTGTAAAAGCTGAGGCCTGGATAAGTTAGTTAGCCAGTTATAAAGTTATAAAGTGCAAACAATGGATTGCTGCAATGTGTCTTGAAGGATAGCTGACTATCCAGGACAACACCCAGCTGCAGATAGGAAGGGTTTGTACCCCTGGTGGTCCCGTGTTGGGAAGCAGTGACCTATATGTGTAGGTTGATGGGTCCAGCATGGCATTGATAGGTTATGGCATTGATTCCCAGGTTAGGGGTTCTGTTTATAGAAGGTACAAAAAAGGTACCGTAAACGAGGCTTTAACAAAATCCTCTCTTGTGAAAAAAGGAGGGGTTGGTCTTTGAGATTATGGTCCGTAAAAAGATTGGGTTGTTTCAGAGACTATTTCAGATATGACATTTGAAAAAGCAATATACTTTACACCAAATGCCACTGGCTATCCGTAATGACTGACTAATGACTTCCTCCAGCTCTATGAATGGACTATTACATTTTGCCTAAGAAACTGGAAGCATGCAAATCTTTGTCAAAAAGGGGCATTAATGTTCTTACCATTAAACAGGGCTAATTGAACAATTTGGACATTAGGAAAAACAGGGGCATTAAGATCTTTCACCATGAAAAACATGGATTTCTGTCCCACCAATGCACCTCTACATACTGTAGTAACTTGTAAGTAGCGCTTAGTAAGCAACGTTCAATTAATTTAAAACAAATTACATTTTTTGTATTTTGTATTTTTTACGTTTTTCTCTTTTTTAGTGTAGCTGTTTAACAAATATAAACTAAATCCATTGGCCTGATTAACCATTTAAGCTCTACAGCGAAGATAGGCGATTTGCAAGCTTATAGTGTCACATTCCATCCTTACTCATTTTCAAATCCCCTGCTCCTGCTTCTAAATGCCTCGTTTTCTCGGTCTCTTATAAACCATCCTGTGAATATATTTGTAATTTGTATATTCATTTAAGTATGCTAATGCATGAGGGTAGGTACCCTCACAAAAAAACATGCAGTAATCCTGGTCTCTAAACTACCTCTCCCTGGCCAGCAGGGGCACCTGATGCAGGGGAAAGGAACTGGTTGGAATAACGTGTTCCTTCCACGCGCTACGTCCAGCCAGGGAAACTCCCCTCTGTCAGGTGAAAAGAAGCAGCTTGGACTCCTCATACATAGAAGGAGGCATGAGGTCAGTCTGCTGCTCCCCCAGGTTGGCAGAGGAAGTGTAGTGCCCAGGATTACATTAGATAATTGACATTGGGTGAAAAAATGGGTTGCGTGGGATAAGAATTATATATAAAAAAATAAATGCATGATATGGCATATGTCCATGTTTGTAACGTTCTGTAGTCTGCTTTTGTTTATGTTCATTAACTTTACATGAGTGCGTTGATGCATGAAGTCTGTTATTCTGTGGGTGATCAGGTGGGGTGGGAGCAGTCAGGTTCAGGAGAGCTTTATGTTTCTGTTTTTGTCCTTGTTTATGTATGCATGGATGTATTTGTTGTATTGTTCTGTCTACTGTACCTTGTTTATGTATGCATGGATGTATTTGTTGTATTGTTCTGTCTACTGTACTTGCTGTTGTTGGACCCCCTCGAAAACGAGATGATACATCCCAAGGGGATATCCTTTCCAATAAAGCTTCATAAACATTCTCATTTTTACAATCGATGAAATTGATTACTTCGATTAACTGTTGCACCCTTAAAAGTAAGTACCCCCAGGGGGGCGGGGAGGGATGGATTTGAAAAGAAAATGTTATTTCTGTCAAGTGACGCTTCCCAGACAGCCTTCGTGTCCGTTTCCATTAAGCTGCCTCCAATGGAACTGGGCTTCATTACAACATCAGGGCTCTGTCTCATTGCTCTCATTATACAGTGTGAGCAGGCCGCCGTAAATCCTTCAATGCACCGCGTTGCCTTGACGGTTCACTGGCAGACAGCTGGGGCATACTTTAATGCTTCACAGAGCTCATTACAAGGCCTTTGTGGGTATTTAGCTGCATCGCCAGTGGCTTGCCACGCTATCAAAAGAGTCTGCGCTTCCTCAGCAGCCCCGGTGCATAGAGGAGTTTACATACTTCATCAAGATGACAGAATTGACTTCACACCACGTGTTGATTATATAATAATAATAAACGTAATAGCGCGAAAATGAATAAAGTACCAAATACAAATCATAACAAACTATAATAAATGTTATGTATATAGTACAAAGTCTCAACGTGCCTTAAATAAAACTGACGAAATTAATAAATGAAATCAGAATAAAATCTAAGTCTAAATTTAGATCTAAATCTAAAAGAAAATGAAGATGCAGACATGTTGAATGAGAGAGACAAACAGATGCAGAAACAGAACGTAAAGTCTGATTCATACTCCGTTCGGAAATAGCCAACCTTTACAAGTTTACAATGCGTCACAGATGTTATGCCACAGTATGCTAATGTGGTTATTGGTCTGTTATTTTCTGTGCGCAACACCGCCGTGCGACGGACAATAAATTAGGCTTAACAGTCTGACACAGGTAATCTCGTTTAAAGAGGAAGATCAAAGCGTAAAGTGAGACTCCAATAATCCGTCTCCGGGGGGCTGCACGAGACGAGTTCTAATGAGCCGGGGTGGAAAGTAACTCAAGTACTGTACTTGAGTAAAATTTTTAGGTGCTTTGACTTTACTACTTAAAAAGTAAGTAAAGTCAGAAAAATATCAGACTTTTTACTAACCTACACTTATCCGACAGTTATAGTTACTTAATGTATATAAAAAAATACAATCATGCATTCAAAACTGAAACCCTATTTCATACTTTGGCTATTTGAAAAATAGCTATAAGCTCACAGCATGTGTGTACTTTAAACGTTCAATAGTACAGCCAGGACTTTTAAAAGCAGTGGTGGAAGAAGCAGACAAAACCAGACTCCGTTTCGAGAGGACTGGGGCTAATTTATGACTCAACGGTGTCCACTCAACTCACTTTCAGTCTGATAAACAGGAGGTACTGGTATACCGGTGAGTTTACCTCCATTATGTGGCGTTTGCGTGCGTACGTGCGTGCGTGTGTGTATACGAGCATAGCTCCTCTACCTGTCTGGATGGCTGGGCGGCTGCTGGCCAACAGCTCTGTGTTGTGACGACGGGCTCTGCTTGGCTGAACTGGTTCCGGATGGAGGACCAGTCTCTGTCCAAACACAATACACACCAAACATTCCAAGGATGTCCAAACATCAAGGATAAAACACAGGAGCACCGGTGTCGCACGATCCACAATGGGATACCAGTCACAACACAGTACAATATTCAATGTCTCTATACTGGCCTCATTGTGACACAATGAAATGAAGTGATGTGGAGCTTTATCTAAAAAACAGGGCTTATTCATTCAATGAATAATCGATAAGAACGTTGATTATACACCAATGAATCGTTAAAGAACTTTTTTTTTTTACTTAATTGTGGAGCTACAAGCCCCTAGATCCTCTTTTTACATTTTTGAAACCTTTTTTGCCTATAACACAACAATTATTATTAGCTTAGTTTGATTAACTTATCTTACTCCTACAACATTCTGGAAGTCAACATGACTGGATCATTCCCATGCATCAACGTACCATCTTCAGGAACCACAGTGAGTGTGACAGAGGTACCAGCCTCTTTGATGAGCTGGACAATGTCGTTGTGGGACAGCTCCATAATGGACTGGTCGTTGACTGCGGAGATGCGGTCTCCCACCTTCATCTGCCCCGTGCGGTCCGTAGGACTGCCCTCGATGATCCTGCCAATCTTGTGTGGTATAACTGCCGCAAAGAAAATTACAAACCTCCTTAATTTTCTGCTCGATGACTAGCTTGTTTGGATATGGCTGACCTGCATTCAGTTTACAAATTACAATTTAGGCATTTAACAGACGCTCTTAATCCATACTGTGTAATCCATACTCTTAATCCAGAGCGATTTAGCAAGAACAACACATGGTAATACATGAAATACATGAGAAATAGCCGTCAAGAAATCATACATAAACTAAGAACCTAACAGTTTTCTTAAAAAACTATGTTTCTATGTCAGTGGTTCTCATTTTCTCAAAGTACAACATTGTTTTACTCTCATGTGTAATGACACATTTTCTGTGAAGCTTCTTATCTGTAAAATGTTCAACCAAATTAAATAAAGAATGCACAACGTGTGACAGTCACAGTGACAAGAGGAGGGATGTGTCTTTATATCTTACCACCAGGTGGTGGCTTGTTCTTGGATGTGAGGATGACAAAGCCGAAGCCCTCGTTTTCTTTACGCTGCAGGGTGACATGGAAGCACGCCGGCCGACAGGGTTGGGCCGGCTGGCTGGTGCTGCTGGGCCCCTCGATGCGAGGCGCCTTTG
>OOFJ01028658.1:0-16027 GCA_900323375.1 Benthosema glaciale
CCTATATCCATCTTGAGCAAGGAGACCCAGATTATACCATCCCTGTGGACAAAATAATGTATTTATTTATGGACTATCAGACAAAAATCCATGTTACATCATCATCATAATTTTTCAACCGCGGTCGAGATCATGGATTTCACAATACCACGCCAGACTTCCCGGTCCATGTTAACAGTGAGAACACTTATTTCAAACATGGTCCCAATTCTAAGATGTTCAAAGACACAAATCCCAATAGAGCTCCGAAGTCCTGACACTCCAGTAGAGGGTGCTAAGTTTCAATGTTCATAGACTTTTTATTTGCATTGAAATCCCCATAGGGGGATTTTAGATCGCTTCATATAAGAACTGTGTTTGAAATATAAACAAGCCATCCCGGCCTTTCCACTCATATGGATATAAAGCATCGACTGAAGGCGTAAATGTGTAGTTTTAATGTGTTTGCAGCCATATTAATTCCATTTTCTCCAGAAACAGGCTGTATCAAATATTAATGAACACCATGAACGACTCACAGATACCCCCCTGACTGAAAGGCCCGGATGATTTGTTTATATTTCAAACACAGTTCTTATATGAGGCAATCTAAAATTCCCCTATGGGGATTTCAATGCAAATAAAAAGTCTATGAACATTGAAACTTAGCACCCTCTACTGGGAGTGACGTCCCACTTCGGAGCTCTATAGCACGTCATAATAAGAATAAATACAAAAATAAGAGCTAACTTTTCAACAAGATTACTTCTATATTATATGAAAATGTAACATGCAGTGGAAGGCTGTTCCACAGTATTGCATGACCATATTTATAAGAGAATCAAAATATTGAGGACCATACTCATTATTGTACAGTTTTTAAGTCTTAGTTATAAGAGTGTATAAGCGTGAACACACAGGCCAAGGGCCAAGTACAGGACCCTGGGGGACCCTGGTCAGGTAAGTATATAATGTAGGGTTTAATTAAGTAATTCATTAAAGCGTACCTGTGGTTCATTTCTTAGAGCTGCTTGTTTGTACATTTGTGCTGCAGAAAACACATCTTTCTGGCTCCCATCATGTTCCTCATAGAACAGGTCACCCATTCTAATTAGGGCTAGAAAGGTGACAGAATGATGTGAAATGTTTGCAAACTTAGTAAGTTATTTACATTTTTAAATATCCAGCAATTGTTTATTCACCATATGTATCAGGACTTTGACTCTGGATTGTAAGGTTGTAATATCTCATCATGCATTTTGCTGCCAAATCAGGATCCAGGAAACCTCCCTATTCACACAGTGAATAGTGAGTAAAGACACAAAGCGGATAAACTTATTATGTAAAAAATAAGTTATTATAATTAGGTATAAACACTGCTTGATTGCTATTCATGAAAAGCGTGTGCATGCACGCACGCACACGCACACGCACACTCCCACAGTACATTTATGTAACTTACTATATTTTGTTCACATAGATAGGCCACGTTGAATTGGGCCACTGCAAACCCTGAATCAGCAGCCATGATATAATATACCAATGACATTAACCTGTTGGAAAGCATATTAATCAGTTGTAACCACAATTATGAATCAGTTGTAACCACAAGCAACACTCCTAATCCACATCATAGCATAGCATACTGTATGTAAATAAGCTCATTTACATGTTGCTTTGGAAATAGGAATCCAGGCCTTTCCGTAAGACATTTCCTAGGTATCCATTGTGTTCAGCTGCCCACTTAGTCCATCTGTATTGCATCACAGAGATTTTAGCATACAGTAACACTATTATGGTATACTTATATCTGAGGTAACACACAAATAATAAGGTTAGTGGCTAACAATACGGCATCCGATGGGCGCCTGTTGACATGGCCAGGTATCCCAGTGGTCCACATGTCAGCCAGATGAATTGCTCCATTGATATGTCCTCTCTCTGCAGACTTCAAATAGTATGTGTAGGCCATGAACTGTGGGAAAGACAAAGGATTGAGACCATCCAGTGCAATTAAATGAAGAGTTGTGTTGTCAAGTAGCATAATTTAACTACTTTCAACCTGGTGTCCTTATTTTGGTGTGTGTCATCAGTCATTACAGGGAAAACGTTTAAAAAGTAGCAGATCTATATGCCCAGAGCGTGTAGATCTGCTATCTTTTGATGATTTTTGAAGGTGGTTAAATAAAATGTAACGTGTATTTCTTTAAAAAACTATTTGTTTTTATATATAAAAACTTTGGCATTGGTCAGGCTCTAATGAACAATTGATGTAACCTGGTCAGCAGCCTTTCCGGGATAGAGGCCTTGTGAGTACATGACACCAAGATTCATGGCAGCATCTGGACTCCCGTGGAGATCCGCCTGCTCCCACAGCTGTACTGCTTGCTCATAATCCTTCTCGAACTGCTCATAGTACCAACCAAGGGCATTGATTGCAGGTGCAAAACCCTGTCGAGAGCACATTATGAGCAGCAAGGTAGGATGCATGCAAATAAGCTCATAATTATACACTACATGTATTAGGTGTCAGATTATGTTCTCGAATGCTGTTAACCCTTTTTTGTGTAGTTACCTTGCCATGATCAACTTTGTTTGTGTTTGTTAACGTACTAAAAGAGTGACTTTGAGAGCCGTTTTAGTGTACAATGTAAGTCAATGAGGAGCATATTTTGAACTATCAATTTCTAATCACTGGAACATTTCTTTTTCATTTCTGGTCCACATTTGGAATTACATCATGGCAAGGTAACTACACGAAAAAAAACTCAAAAAAGTGGTCTTGCCCTTTAAGTATGAACAACACACACCTGCTCCGCTGCTTTTCTCAGGAAAGTGACAGCTCTTGGGATATCTTTCTGTGGTTCATTTCCACGCCCCTGCAGAGCAAAAAACAGAATATTCCATATTAGCTAGGCCTAAATATTAACTGTCACAGACCATCTTCTAGTGGGTCAACATATTAATCACATTTTCAAACTTTGTGTCACCTGTGATTAAAATCTGACCTGGAGTAAGACTATGGCATAGTCGTACATAGATACAGGGTCTTCCAGTCGGACAGCTCCTCTCTCATAGTGTCTTATGGCCTTTTCAATGTTTGGAGAAACACCCTGCTGGCCCCAAAACAGCATACGACCAATGGCTTGCTGCAAGATACAGTAATTTATGACCAAGATCAAAGCATGCACATGTTGTTCATGTGACTGTTGGAAACATGCTTCCACCATGAAAAATCTATATTATAGCGTCTCATTTTTCAGCACACGAAACCCATGTCACATGAAACAAAGTATAAATCAGGCTTAAATATTGCACAACCTCGGCATCAGCAGCTCCATTGCGGGCCTGTAGTTTTAACCACTGGAAGATGTGATGATCCTCATTCGTTTGGAGGTTTAACGTCTCATCGTCATTGAGGTAAACAGACTCAACAAACTTCTAATAATACGAAAATAAGAATGAATATTAATTTGCACTTTCTTTTGACCCGCCTGAAAGCAGCAAGTATAGTTCAAAATGCATTTATTTTTCCTTGAAAATGTTTGTGAAGTTTTGGGTAAAATATTTACCATTACAGTCACAGTAGGAGGAATTACACAAAATGTTTTAGAGTTTACATGATTTTCTATGAAAGGAACCTGGAGGCAAAGTGGTGTACAGTACCTGCTGGGGTGTTGGGTTTTGACGGTCCAAAGATGTCTGTTTAGCAATGTTGGCATAATAGCCATAGGCTAAGTCTGGGTCTAAGGGAATGCCATGATCACCCTGATGGTGCATGTGGCCAAGTCGCAGGAGTGCCAATCTAGAATCCTTCTGGGCTGCCAGCAGGGCCAATAGCCATGCCTAAATGGGGACAGGTACAAATAATAGAATGAGTCACCCTCACACAGGCGCACTGTTAAGTTAAAAAAAACAATCGCACCCATGTGAAGTGAGGGGAGTTCTTATCATACACATAAAACGCACCTTATTGGGCTGTTGTTTGACCCCAAGGCCACTGCTGTAGAGCACAGATGATAAATGCAGAGCTTGGGTATGTCCTAAGCAGCCTGCTTGGAGCAGCAATGGCATTATTCTGCCAACTATTCCAGTGTGACCTGCATTGTTCATCCTATGAAGTGATAAGGAGTAGAGGGCGCTGCCCACTGATTTCAAATCAACCTTTCTGCCCCCTGCATGTCAGATCATCAGATAGATAATGGATATCAACATTTCATCTTTGTTCATAATATAGGGACACTTTCATCAAGATTGAAATTATGTTCAACCTTTTAGTATTTTGTATCGTGTCAAACTTCTTACCATATTTGAAAACCAATAATTTGGCCAGTTTGACAGCTTGTCGTCTCTGAGGGATACTCGTCTCCCAGGGTTCACACTGTGACTTTAAATGCAGTGAATCATTTTTAATCCAATTATAATAAGCATCAACACAACTGTCTGAAATACAAAAAAATATATATAAATATTACCACCATTGACTCCCACAAACATTTCAAAAACCTATACTAGCATCTAGTGGACAATGTGTGTAATACCAGACTCTGCTTTCTGCCCAGCAATCCTTGAAAATGTACCAATTTTCACATTGAGTTCCAGGTGGAAATCTTGACATGTCTGTAGCCATCCTGTCAGGTTGATGCTCTTAATAAGTTCTGGAACAACAACGTCAGACTGCAGACCAGAGCAATAATGAGTTAAACTATTCTGTTGCAGAATAAATATGGAATCATTTATGGTATTCAATACATGGCTATGTTACCATGTGATGTGGAGGTATTCTGTTGCGGTAGTACACCAAAGGCCCAAAATAACCTTCCAACCCATTGACATATTTCCCTCCTCCGATCACAAAATACCCGTCTGTGTCATCCATCTCTACTGTGTGACTGAATCTGTAAGAGAATTGTACATTATACACACTTAACTGTACAGTGAAGGTGCAATCTCAGCAAAGAAAAGACTCAAGAGTTGACAAGAAATATGTAGACAATGTAAAGTCATGGATGTTTTTTTTGTTTATTTCTTACTGTGGAAGTCATTTTGTCATACTGTGCATGTCATAACCTTACGTGTATTCTGCAGAATTAAATACACGTTCTTCCTTATCCATGCACACCAAGGATGTAGAAACCTGTGATACATTATGAGATAATATAGCGGTCATCTTGTTTGACTTTATTTTAGCCATGTGGTATCCATGGTATAGTCTTCTGTAGAAATTACCTACCATTCTACCACGCAGCACCATGTTGAGGTTACACCACTGACTTAGAGGCACTATGAATGGAGAGAGATGTGCAGAGGATACTCCAGACTCTCCATTCATCTGGATGTGTAGCTGGCCTGTAGACATTATGACAAAAGGTTGAGAGAATCATTAAGTTCCAACCATAATGGTGCATGGCTGTATTAGGAGAGGCATTCTGTAATATTTGTAGAAATGGGAGCAGAGAATGTATTTTGACCTGAATTTGTAAGGAATATCAATGGTGTGGCATAGTCATCATGGGAGTCTATATGATGAAGTATTCCACACAAGCTCTGTTGGCAGTGTCTGGTCACAAATATCCACACGGAAAACATACACCTAAAGGCAAATTAACAATTGCTGAATTGAGCCTTGCTGATGCTTGCAGTGATACATGCTACGTTGCATTTTCTTACCATGGATAAGACACAGCCTGGAGACGCACATGCTCTACAACCTCACTGTTGAAGGGCTGCAATGTCTTTGTCACACCAAACTTCTCCCCCGTTGAACCGTACATTGATGACAGCAAATACACTGTTTCTGAATAAAATTAGGTTTACACTGATGAGATAAGTCAGCACAGCGATCAATGACAGGTATTATCGATTAGGTGTCATAGTGCCCCAAAATCCAGGGACTCAAACCATAGACCTCTTGTCATGAAATGACATCTCTAACCTACCTTGCTCCAATGGGCACTGAGTCCTTGAGGTCATTTGGGTTAGCCAGAGCATCTGTGTACTCCAATTCGGGCAGAGTTGATGTTGCTTGAAAGGGCGACTGAGTAAGGGTATGGGCTGCATGTTCACCACATCCTGATCTCGGATAGACCTGTCACTTTCTTCACTGTCCCCGAGTGTCACTCGAAGGAGACTGCTCAACACCCACTGAGTGTGTGGAATTATATCATCCGCTTGGTACACCAACCAATCAGGCAAGCTCAGTATCAGAGACCTTACTCTGGGGTTACCAGGATCACAGGTCCAGTGTCTTATCAGAAGAGTGGAAGTGGTGCCAGTCTCAAAATATACAATGCAGTCCAACTGTACAGTAGCAGGGGTATCACATGAATAAAGCACTTTCAAATGATGGCCTGAAACAGCCTCTTCTGGAGGATTCAGTAGTCTTACTTTATCCAAACCATAAGCAATCTGTGTACGACGAAAGAAAGAGGCAGTGCAGAGCATCGATAAGGCCACCTGTTAAAAACACTGAATCTTTACCACATCTATAAAGACATATTCCTACCTGTAAACTGAGGCAAACTTGAAATACATGGAATAGTGTATGGTAATCCATGGTAGACGTGGTCTTTTCACAAATAAGTCCATACAAATGTATCCAAAACTGATCAGAAAAAAGCCAAAATGCAGATAAAGTGCGGAACAAAGTAGCAGAAATTAAATTGCAGTGACATACAAAGCCCTTAACATCGGTACAACCCGGACCTCATCCTGTTTACCCAAGTGAAGTAGGTACTTACACTAGGTAAATATTGAACACATGGTCACACCTATTCTTTCAGTGAGAGCTGGCAAGAACGTCTGGGAACTCAGATTACACATAATGGCATACTACTGTGTAGTTATGTGGAGCAACATTTCACCATTCATTTTATATTATACGGTATACATTGTGATGGCCTTTGCCAGGGTTTCGTGTACTGTGTGCGCCTAATAATCATGTCTGTTGCAGTGCTGCTGGTTTGGAGGGTGGAGTTGGAGACAATCGGGAAGGGGAGACAATCTACCCCAAAGATTCCTGCCCCATCTCTTCATTCCTCCCCAGGCAGCCACACTGCCACAGAAGTTGGAAAGTAAATGTTATTCAGATTTCCCCTTCTTTGTGCATAGTACCCTCTGTGTGTTTCGCCTATATATTGTGGCCTTAGAGCAGGCCATAACAATATGCAAATGAAAATGAAAGACCCCTGTAGATCTTTCATTTTCCACAGGGCAGTGCCGCATTTACTGTGAAAGATAATTCCCCTGAACAAATCACATTGACATTCATTCAAAATAGTTTATTGCTATCATGCAGAAGTGCCAAAGTATATAACGTCACAGAAGATGCAAAATTATTGTCTCTGTACAAATATATGTATTCATAAATAGAAGCTCAAAAGGAGAAATACGCAGGGTGGAGGGAGTAGAATGATCCAGTTGATCCACTCCCCTAACCCAGTAGAGGTTTTGTTACAGCAGATGACATGCATTATATTACTACACTTAATTGTACTGGAGCAGAAAGGCAGACACACACACACTCACTGAGAGCAGAATCCGATTACAGCTTTGTCGTGCAAAAGATGTAGAAATTACATTATTTTTAAAATACCAGTAGAAAATGTGATTTCACCCGTCTGCTAAAGAAACAATTTAGAAATGTTGTACATCCATACCATCTGTTACACAATGGACCCTCTACACAGCAGACATTTTGACAGGTAAACAAAGCTCAAGCTAATAACGTTGAGTATGTTCTACATCTACAGTATGTTCCAGCATGAAGCTAACTACACAGGAGCTGTCCATGCTGGCGCACATTAACACCTAAATGAACACACCCACAATAGACCTTTTTCATGTACATTTTATACCAATATGGCTGCTGTGACAATGGTCTATTCTATCCATTATGCCATAGCAGTAACGGTATAATTATTTTGGTTTTGTTTACACTCAGGTGTGACTGTAGTTTAAAATAGTCTATTACCAATGCATAGTTCTGTGTTCTCACCAAATGGCACAATATTTTTTGCTGTGGTAATCTGAAGACTGTATTCCTCTGGATTATTACAATGTGTGCACTTGCTGATTCTTATAGGTAAGCGTTATTGGGGATGAATACCTATGGTCAAAATCCTAGCACCAGTGATTGTACTGCTGGCTATTGAGGAAACATAATATCCTATATTTTCTTTGAGTAATAAGCGAGCATGTCTTTAAGAAGAAAAGATAATTGGTCACTTTTTGTTCAGTGTTTAAGGACCTCAACACATACCTGGCCTGATACAATGGTAGGCAATATTCACACAGCCAGTTTGTTGTTCTTGCTTCAATACGTGGGGGTGGGATCCAATATAAAGCAAGAACAAAAAGGCTACCGTTTTAGATATATGGTCAACACTGTTTTTTGGCACTTTTACATGATAGGCACGGTATCTTAACATCTGCTTGCACAACTTAAGAATGGCCTCTATAAATTGGTACGTAATTACATATAAATATTTTCCATAATTGAAACGGCAACAAAAACAAAAAAATAAATAAAACTCGTGTACAGTTACTGCAGCTTATAGATACGGCAAATGGTTTTGCTTTTTACAACTACATGCAATCTATTTCATTAATCTGTGATGTCATTTTTACATTATGCAACCTTGCACTATTTCAGGATGGCATTTTAATTTATATGTTTTGCCTATTTTTTACTGAACTGTATGCAAGTCAGAGCTCTGTGTATTACAGTATGTAAATGAAAAACTCCCTGCTCACTCAGTGGGAGTTACAACTTCTTCAGCCCTCATCAGCCCCCTCCTCTCACGGTTTAATACTGACTGCTGCAACCTACGTATTCCAAATCCACTATTGCTCGACTTCAACCCTATACGTTGTTGTATGGCAATAGCAAAATGCCTCAACGTGATGTGTTCTGAGCTTGTACAATCTTCTATATTCCCTAAATATTCACCAATTCTCTCAGGTGGTTTGCTGATATTTGCTCAATGTTCAACTATTGTGATATTCTTTTTCTTTCTATTATCATTTATTTTATTTTTTGTGAAAGGGAGGATTATAGTAGCCTATGAATACAAATATCACAATATGAATCTGTACCAAAATGGTGTCTGGCTGAACTGGAGAAATATTTTTGAATGTAATTTCTGTTATCATGAGAACATTCTATGTACGGACCGAAAGGTAGATCATGGATGCATAGATTTCACAGGAGAAAGGCCAATATTTCATTAATGCTTATTTGCTGTTGTTGCTAAAAGCATGTATATAGGTTCCACTTTCACTACGAAAGTGCCCGATTTGGTCTTTTTATCTCCGTGAATTATGAACTTCACAGTCATATACATACTGGTAACACATGCGACACCACAATATAAAAAAGCCACTTTTACATTGTTGCCCTCTGGTCTTGTAAGGTTATTGGTTGTAAACACGTTATGTGTGTCAATGTGTTACTGTACCACAGTGTTAATTTGGTGGCATGGTTTTAAAACTGTGACAAGTATTTAACAAACAATAAATGTGCATTTCCCTCTGCGTTAAAAAAAAAAGTACCAAATACATTATTAATGTCATGTGCTAATGGCCATTTAAAAATGTTGACCTCCATTCAACAACACAAGGGCACTTATACTTTTAAAGCAGGCGTATTATGCTATTCCTCCTTACGTAATGTTACAGGGCAAGATGTTCAACTTAAGGTGGTCAAAGTTTTAAATGATGTAAACAAATGACAAATAAAGCCACTTTAGACTGCTCCGACGAATGCTCGGTTTCCAAAGTTACTACTTTCAAGATGAGCTGATGTCATCGTGTGATGGATTTCTTTCTATGGTCATTTTTCTCCCAATACGGTCCAACCATGAAGTAGAGGGATAGACAGAGTACTTATCACTGCGATAAAGAGGCACACATTTCAGCTCCCAATGTCAGATAAATCAATTTCTAGAAAGGGTCTCCGTGTCCACAGCTAATCTTTGAACCGATCAGTGCCACATTTCTTGTGCACGTTGCCATTAGACCAAGGAAGTGAATGCCCAAATATTCACCATGTTTTTACATTTTCAAATGTAACTTTTTAAAGGTTTCATTTTGTAATGGAAGCCAATGGAGGTCGGATTGGACTGAAAATGTGCACAAATTATTGAGATGACTGGCATCACAGTACAGACATCGTAGACTGGCCATACTGTACGAAATCTGAGACCCACACGGAGCCACCCGGTTAGTCGTTTAAACTGTGATACATACAAAGAAGACACTCTAGTGGAATACCACAATAAAAACATAATATAACTGGAAATGAGCATAATAGGCCCCTTTAAGTTATCAAACTAGTGTTCACATGTGGCCAGCTACTCAGAAATATACTATGTTTACCAGGCCATGTTGACCAACAGGCCCATGCCAAAAAAAAGTTGTCTTTTGTGTAGGAGGGGAAATGGCACATCTAATGTGCCATTTCCCCCAAATTGGCTAAAAACAAAACACAAAACAAGTATTCATCATAAGAAAAGTCTGTGAAAAGAAATACAGTGTGAATTCAGTTTGGGATTGTACACTCAAGGGTTACTGATGTTTTAAGGACGAAGAATTAAGCAAGCACTAAGTCATTCAAGTGTCAGTCAAACGAAGGTGAAGACATGCAAACTGATATAGACTGAAGTACAAGAGAAAAATCCACCCGGGAGTCTTGTTTTCCTTTGAGAGACTGGCACCACTTCCTGCGTAATAAATAGCATTTTATATTCCAATATACAACCCCTACCCATTACCCACATATTGAACATTGACAAAATAAAGAGTTATAACAGTTGGTTGCTCCCACAGTTCCTCAGAGGAGGTACGTACACAATGACACAGCGACAACAAATTGCCATCATTTGACCATTACTAAATCCCAACAGGTGACTTTTCCAAAAACAGAACAAAGAAGTTAGTCAAACCGTTTTTGACAGGTTGTAGTTCATAGCCCTTATTTCTTCTGTTTCTTGAAGATCTTAAAGGTGTGTTTCTTGCGGCTGGCTGCGGAGTCAGTGTCTTCTCCTGTTGAGCCACTGTCCTCCTCCAGGGGGCTCTTCTTAGCGGAGAGCTGTGGGATTCGGGTGCTGCCTTTGGCTCCGGCGGTGCCTGCCTGCCCTCCTGTAGGCGATGGCGTGTCGGGTTCAGTGGAGTTAGGGCTGAGGGAGCGGGAAGACTCGGACATCGACATACTGTGGATCTCTCCCAGGCTGGCGGACTTCTCTATGCTATAAACCTTCTTCATGAGTATGGGGCTTTCAGGGAGTGTCTCGCCCTGAATTCCTCCCTCATGAATACGGTTCCCACCATTGGGCGTGTAGGCATGCAGAGAGGTGGTTTCGTCCATGCGGTGGGAGGAGCTATGCATGAGAGAGGTGGGCTTGACCAGGTGGCCTTTGGAGCTGTAGGCAGACAGCCGGTCCCCGACTTGGGAGAGGGACAAGGAGGAGTCTGAATCAGAGCGATTTAGGTCCCTGTCAGAGGATAAAAGAAGTGCAAGGGAAAAGATTTAAAGTTATGAATACTCACAAATAGATTAGATAAACCATTGCATGCCAGGACTTAAATATTATCTACACTATTATTGCAAAACCATGGACATTGGAACTCCACACTTGTTAGTAGTGCAGACAGAGGACAAAGATCATGAAAATGGGGAGTGGGCTGAAATGTAAAATGAAATAAATAAGGATGGAGAGGGCACCATAAGTTGGAAAAACTCAAGAAAGCACAGCAAAATCAACAGATAAAATTGATTAAGAAGGCCACTAAAATCAAATCATCACAGAAACATTAAGGGAAAACATATGGTGTGTGTGTATGTGTATATATATAGAGAGAGATATAGATATAACACACATATACACACAGAGTATATAGAGGGCAATAGGTGATGGGGTGGGGTCGACAACATCCACGCACATGCAATGCGTGTTGACAATCGAGAGCAGATGGATACCCGAAGCTGCTGCTACGTGTGGTGCGCACTTTGGGGACATCTGGAGATGGGTGGTCAGGGATGGTGTCCAAGGGCTGAAAATAAGAGGAGTGATACATGTGGGAGGAATGAGGGCCAATGCCCATAGAGCTGGGCGAGCAGGATGAGGAAGACGGAGATTGAGGATGTGGGTTGGAGTTGCAGATGATAGAAGGGTGCGAAACAGCCGAGGAGAGTGAAGGCATAGAGAAAGCCTCAAATTGTCCAATAGACTGGCTGCATGACTGTCTCAGGGCAACCCTAGAGCGGGATGGGTATGGGGTTCCCTCTCCCTGGTGCCCCGCCAACAGAGAACTCTCTACCAACCTCTGGGAGCCCATGGTCAGCTGGGGGTCAGTGTGGCGTTGGCGCAGGGACATCATACTGGGAGCTGTGGGCACGAAATGACAGCATCTTTAACAATTACTCATACAGAAAACATAATTTCACGACATCGAATATAAATGGGACACACTGGGAGAGCAGTGATAAGATCAGGTGTTGGGATTGATTTCTTTAATGCTTATGGTTTGCACATCTGTTAATTTCATTAACAGATAAAATCCATTGCATTTTATTTTGTACATCATATTTTGTATTCTCATCTCATTTTCATATTGTATGCATCTTCTATGGACCCCAGGAAAATTAGCTGTCACCCCAGAGTCATTCTATGTCCTGACTCCTGAGAGCAATATGCTAAAGGCCAAATGTGTCAAAGAATGTTTTGATTTGATCGGGAACATCAATTGATTATGTCTAATTATTTTAATATATTACAGACTGCAAAGATATTTTAGACTGTAAAAACTTGAAGAACCCCAACACTTGAGTCTCATGTGTGCCACTGCATTATGGAAAAGGTTAACAAATAAAACATAAGGAGAGAGCTTTGGGGATGGTACTGAAAGGTAAAAAGTCTTGCTTGTCTTGTTTAGTGCATCTTCGAGGAAGGATTAAGAAAATAAATAGTCATGTTACCCTTGTGAAAAACAAACTGTTTACAGAGTGTAGTGTAAACAGTTTGTGTGGTGGATAGAGATTAGGAATCAAAGCAAGCAGAGGAAAAAAAGGTCAGAGGTGTTTTGAAAGAAACACAGCGTTTAGTTAGCATTTGCTTTCAGCCGTTTCCATCTACATGGCCTTGTCCCATTAATAGCAGAATTAGGTGCCGTGTAGCTTTGACAGGAATGACTCAAGGTAAGAGATAAGGATGACGAACTCAGGACGGAGTTCGACCATGAATACAGTAAATGGCCAACCAGAGTATTTCCACATGGGTTGGCAGTCTGAACCCACAGACCACAGGTCACTGGCTCTGCGGTCCGATAACCAGGTTGAATCTGTCGTTGGCCAATGACACAGTGGTGGAAGCCAAAGACCAGAAAAGTAATGGAGGGAGAGAGGGAGGGAAGTCAAATAGGGAGTGTAATCAGTGAGGATAAAAAAAAAAGACTTACTCACTACAGTGGTTGTAAATGGTTTCAGTTGGACAACTTTCCTCAGCAGTTAATCTGTTGAGGACGCTTCTGTTTGTGGCAGGTTTTACCATAACAACCCAAGTATTGACCAAAATACATAATGGAATTGTAAAAAAAAATGTCAGTCGATATAGTTTTTGGAAATAAATAAAATGAATAAAAATGTGTATTATTTGTGCGAGAAATCGCATCGTGTGTGTGTATATGGGTGTCTGAAGACAGAAAATTGGCATATCAGATTTTGTGTACATAATCCATGCTGTATTCTACCTTACTTGCGTTACAAAAGCCAATGAGCACATATTAGGACACAACCATGAGAAATACATCAGCACAAACATTTTGGTGTCATTAAGACTCATATATTTTATCAAAGTTGCATTCCATGAACATAGTCATTGTTGCACACAGTCCTACCAAACCCATCCATAACATACATAGTCAGCTTGAGATAATATAAAAGCAAAAACACACTTTGTGAAGTTACAGTTCATATTACAACATGACCACACACCACACACCACACACACACACACACACACACACAGTGTGATGAATTCAGGCAATGATTTGTTGTTTTAGTAATTTTTATGTAAACTTATTTTTGGATTTCACCAGTAGGCCCGTGGCATGTTTAAGGGTTCGTCTGCTAGAACCCACAGTGGTGTTGACCGATTCGTATGAAGTCTTACATTGCAGAGGTATGGGCGGCATCAAGTCCTCGTCCAAGTCATCCATGTCGTCCGTCATTATGAAGTGCTGCGGTGTCGTAGCAATTCTGCCGCCCATGAAGCTGGGATCCAGGTTCAAGACCGAGGATAACGTTTGCAGCCCTGGGTTGTTGACAATATTAAAACCCGTGAGGAACTCAATCTGCTGCCAGCGATGCAGCCTCTCCCTCAGAGCAGCAGTCACCTCACCCAGGGCCTGTCTAGAGGGGAGACAGAGAAGGTTACAGACAGAAGAAATTAGTAATAGTATTGGAAATGGACCAAAAGGCGTTATATAAAAATAAAGGTCTGAATAGCCGGCCAGGGCCACCAGCGTGGTGATCCAGGCACCTAGGCTGCAATGCCAGCCTGGCCCTGACATTGTGTTGCGGGTTTGAATCCCGATCCCGATTAACTTTGCTGCCTGTCACTCCCAATCTCTCTCCCCATTCCCTGTCAGTCTACTGTCCTATCAATAAAAAGGCATGAAAGCCCCAAAACAAATCTTACAAAAATAAAGTCTGAATAGCCGATCTATAAGCTCTCAAAAAGACATTTCACCTGTAATGACAAAAATATGGACTAAAGTGGTTCATACATTTTTCCAGAGTCTCAGCCTTGACCGACAGGGATTCAGCCATGCTATAACTTTTCTCAAGTAACAGTTTACTGCATTGTGAAACATATTATTCTGACCAGTTTCCAGAGCAATCTGAACTCAAGCAACAATGCTGGCAATCACTAGTGCTGGAGCCCACAAGCCGTCATCGGAAAACAATCACATTGTATCCACCTCCTTGTGTGTGTGCTTCACTTCCTTCAGCCAGCGTTACCTGAAGCCAATGTCTGCTTTATTATAAGCAACCTTTGGCTTGTTTTTCTGTGAAGTCACTTGTAAATATTGGTATTTTTTTGGGCTTGTTTCTAATGTGTTCAGTACTTTCTTATTTGGGCTTGCTTCCTAATGTTCTTTAAACCGATGCTTCCCACATATCTTCATGTCAATTGTCCACAGACATCCACCTGGAAATATTTTGTGCCAGGGAGCCCCATACAAGATTTGTGTTGTTAAAACAAATTTATTCTCAATTTGTTTTTTAGTTTTTTAAATACAACCTCACAACATGCCGTTGTGAGCTTGTAGATCCAGCCACTTGTTTCTTTAGCAAAATCTGGCAACACTGGTCACAGCAGCAACACGAAGAGGAAGTTATGCGCACACGAAAAGTTGTGCACACACAGTGGCGGATTTAACAATCTGGGGGCTCCCAGCAAATCTGAAGCAGGGGGCACCTTCCGCGCACATGAAACGCATGCCGCCGGTGGTGGGTCAGCGGGCAGGACCCCCCACACATCGGGGGTCCACGCAATTGTGTGGTCTGCATAGTGCAATACACTGCCCTGTAGAAACCTTATGAGTAAAATATACCACATGCCACTGGAATGCAGCAGCCCTATTACCTTTCTCTGATCCAAAGCCTAGGCTTGTTTTCATTTAATTTCTTTCTAACAATACATGCATATCTGGCCAAGGGTGGCAGCTTTTGGTATACAAGTGATATTATAACACACCTTGTTTATTTAGATTTTTAAATGCTAAAGAAAATGTGCTAAACATTAGTGAAACACAGTGTCTTGGTCAATAATTATAACATGATAAAACTAATATTTACTTTGCTGCCAGGATTTTGTGGTCCACGTCATCGAGGGAGGAGCTGTGTGCCACATGGAAAGTCCCAAACAGGGTGTTCCTCTTCTTCTTTATCTTCTCTGCCTATGAATGCAGGGCAATTTTACATTCTGTTCCGTCTCTAACCTTTCTCTAGTCTTAGAGAACCAGACTTGAGTTACAACTGTTCTTT
>OOFJ01028670.1:0-10887 GCA_900323375.1 Benthosema glaciale
GTGTCCGTGTCTCCGTGTGCATGAGTACGAAAACATGCAACACTGCAACTCGGTCATTTCTCGACAGTTTAAGACACGGGCCGACACACCCCAACCCAGCAGGCCCCTGGGCGTGTTCCTGGGGGTCTGGAACTCTGGACATCCCGGGGACCCCCCAGGGACCCCCCAGGAACTCCTTAAGTACCGTAACTCCGTCATTTCTCGACTGTTTGGCACGCGGGGCAGCACGCCGAAAGCGGACTGGCCCCCTGGCTGTGTTTCTGGGGGTCTGGATGTTCCGGGGACCCCCCCCTATCACCAGGGACCCCCCACCCGGGGAACCCCATACAGTAACTTGGTCATTTCTCCACCGTTTCGGACGTGGGAAGGCTCTCTGACCGCATTCCTGGGGGTCAGGATGTTCCGGGGACCCCTGGGGACTCCCCGGGGACCCCCACACAGTAACTCTGTCATTTATGAACGGTTTCGGACGTGGGGCGGCTTGCCGGAATCGGCCTACTCCCCTGGAAGTGTTCCTGCGGGTCTGGATGTTGCAGGGACACCCACATGGTACAGTTGCACCGCTCACTTCACACAGGTGTGATTTTTTTGTAATAATCTAAATCTACTAGGTGTGTGTGCGTGCGTGCGTGTGTTTGTCGTTGGTTTTGTGACGGACAGGCAGTCGGCTGGTGTTGTGCTGAACCAGTCCAGACAGCTCTCTGATCCAGTGCCTTCAGAACATTCTCAGACTGCTGTGATTTCTGTCAGATATACAGTATATATGGCGTCTCGCGGCTTGATATCAGTTTAAGAAGGTGCAAATCAATATTCCGGACCACAGCGCTGCTGTCACTCCGTGTCGGGCGGGAGCTCGATCTCACACTGCTAGAGAACTAAATAACAAGATTAAAGCTCGCAATTCGTATTATCTGATGTCATGACAATCAGCGAGCTCTGCGAGAGTCACCAGGACAAAAAAAGGAAATTAGAAAATGTTACTCTGTTTCATGAAACAAAACAAGTCAGCCCTAATTTATGCAGGTTTGTGGCGACTGGATATAGGCCATCTTACAAGAGAGACCTGGCCAACAAAGATAGAAGCAGTACATACCCTTGCTAACAAGATACAAAGAAAAGGAAAAAAAGGAGAAGAAAAGAAGAATTGAAAAAGGATTTAATAACAAGCAAAGATGAATTGATATTAATTAAATGATTTAAAAAAATGCCTTACAGGCATATAGATTCACGGCTGCAATTAACTACTATGCATCAGCAGAGACAGTTTTCAGATACAGGATTTGCTAATTATATGCAGTGAAACAAAATAGTGTTACTTCAATTACATCTGATCAATATCTTGTGCCGTGATGTCAGGGTTAGCTGAAACCCAAGTTCACCCATTCCTCCCGTTATCATATTAGCATGACGGCTGACCCCATTACTCAAACTGGAGGTTTGCAAGTTCACTGCATGCCTGTCAGCTGCATCGAGGCGAGGCAACATGACAATGTGTGGTAATAATAATATAGCATGGCAGTAGGCCTATGTTGTTAAAGCAGCAGCCATGGGTATACAACTACAACTATAGGAAAAAATAGTAACTCACAAAGAAAGAAAGGTCATCATGTTGGCCGTTTGGCTCAAAAATGTTCTCAGACACAAAATGGTTTGCTTTGGCGTGCTTCTTACTTACAAACCGTATAGTAGTACATATTTAAGCAATATTACACAATTATAAAGGTATAGTCAGGATGGAGCAGAGTTCTGCAAGTATCACTGACTTTTGTAATAATTATCTAGATCTACAAAGTAACAAATAACTAAGGTTTTCAAATAAATATAAAAAAGTAAAAAGTACAGAACTACATGTACTGAAAACTGTGAATACAGTGAATGAATACCCCAACATTGTACTAAAGTACACTACTTGAGTAAAAGTGTTTGAACTAATCCAGGATTCCCTCACGAGAGTGCCTTTTAATTCCTACTTCATGGTGAAATAAAACGGAGAAACGGACTGTTTGAGTGAAGGATACTGTATATTGCGTTTTGGGCATCATGTAATATACAACGTCATCCAATAATGGTCCATTCCTCAATCAAACAGCAGGTAGACCAGCTACAATGTCCTACTTAATGTATATTGTTCTAGTATTAACCATACAGATTGGTTACAATTGTACTCACTAAAACAAGTCATGGATTGCAGCTTTAAGGGAATATTATGTAACTTTGCCCTGTACGTGTTCACATAACAAAACAATAAATAACATTTTCTACCCATCATTTCTCCTGCACCAGCAGTTATCATGGAGTGGTGTAGTGGTGGTGTTTACCTGCAGAAACACATTGCCCTCTCTCTGCATTTTAGATATATTATATTCACTGTTTGTTTGGGTAGACCGAATACATCCCTGTCTATACCAAAACAAATGCAGAGAGAGGGCAGGTATAAACACCAACACACTACTCCAGTGGCTGATGACTGCTGCTATAGAGGAAAATTGTGGTTAAAAATGGCATGTATTGTTACTAGTGTGGCTGCAGACTATAGTAATTGCCCGACTTTATTTATTCATGCATTTATTCTGTATTAACTGTTTAGGGTCTCTGTGAGGTCATGAGGGTCAATACATCATCATCATCATCATCATCATCATCATCATCATCATCATCATCATCATCATCATCATACATCATACTATATACTTAACCGCAACCACACTTGCAACTTCCCAGAATTGCACCTTCCCTATAGTTTTGTATACACACTGCAGGGTACAGTGACATAGCCTACTTTAAAAAGGCTCTGATCCCATGCAGAGACCTCATCCAGGTGAGTCATGCTCCCACCTCTTTGAGGGGAACTGGGCAATGGGCCGGAGGAAAGGGAACCAGTGAAGATTCCCTGACGCCCCGGCTCTTTGTCCCGGAGATCTGGAAAATCCTCTTTTAATTTCAGTCTTCTGGCTGTGAGCGCAGCAGCGGGCACAGCCATGCAGGGCCTGTGCACTCGCTGCACAGGCTAGCTGGGCACGAGGATTAGCTGCAGATAAACTGCAGATCAATCTACATAAAGCCCCCTGGAGCCACCTCTCTCCTTCCCTCTCTCCTTCGCCTCTTTTCATTTTTCTCCCCCCCCACCCTTTCCTGTGAGGGTGTGCAGACAGGATGAACCCCTCGAGTACATTCGTGGGTAATTAAAAAAGCAGGCATGATCAAAAGAGGCTAGCGGGGTGCGATGGTGATGATCACAAGGCGAGCGGCCCGTCTCCCCACAGCGTTCGATTGACAAAAGGCCTCGTCGGTGCCAGGGCCAGTAAGGTATTGTGTTTGTGCACACAAGATGAATATTGCATAGAGTGCTGCAGATTTGGGGAAACAAAGCCCCGCAGTTCACCTGATGTTTGTATCTTTTGGTTCAACAAAGAGCCAATAAAATAAATAATATATGTGTTTTTTTTTCTTTGAATTGTGGTCTCATGCTGGAGGATGAAGGGGGAAACACTGGAGCCTATGGCGCCTACCTTGGTTACGGTTTGCAACGCCAAGAGATGAGGCATTTGCTCGATCTGCGTGGGAGATGGGAGAGGACATTAATTACATTGAGATGTCAAACAGCTCACGCTGGGATGGATTTAATGGACATTGGTCAGCATGCATATAGATCTTTTTGTTCCTGTGTGCATGCATGCCATCTGGTTTGCTGTAGACTTGTAACAAAAAAATGTGGAAACTGCCAACTAGCATGTGGTTGAAGATGAAATGAATGTAGTATAAAGTATAAATACAGTAATTTGCATGCAGCATTTACGTTGTATAAGCATACAGTAGTGGCAAATTGTGTAGTCCTATAGAAGAGGAGGAAAACGAGCACTCTCCGTTCTTAATGCAGATTGTCGGGTGCACGGCTCACAAAGAATCACTGAAAATGAGTTTAAATAAATGAGTTCCTCCTCTTCTAAATTGTGTAGTCCCAAAACCCAGAAACGAGTTAGCAATATCCAAATTTGTTCTTTCTTTCAAAGTCTATGTTTTTTCTTTCTTTCCTTCTTTCTTTCTTGGACTTGGACTGTGTGTTTGTTTAATGGGTTTTTGGTGAAATGCCTGAAATAAGCTCTGTGGTTAACACAGGCTTAATGAATTTTCACACATTTGCTAAATGAAACTACAGACGTTGTCAAGGTACATTACATAGGCCTAAACATTTGTGCTGGCGACGTTCAAGACATGCAACCATGTAGTACTTTGTTCATAGCGTTGTTGTTGTATTTTTCACTTATGACGATCGCACTTAAGCTTCAAGAATCTAAAAACGAGTTACTTTGTGAAGATGATTATGTAGTATCATGAAACCTTATTTTCAGCAATAGAAAAAAGAAGAAGAAGAAAAAAAAAGAAATCCAATGCAAAAAATACCATTGACTTTTGTCAAGAGAACCAGGAAGGTGCCATAACGTCCTGCTTCCAACACACCGCCACCCCTTCTGTGTTCACAGGTATAAAAAAGGCGGAGTGCACATGATCATGCTGGCCGTGCACTTGAGGAATCCCCTCGGGGCATCAACATGCAAAGGGTGGCTGAAGCTCATCCATCTATCCTGAGACACATGGCTGGCAACATGCCTTTGCAAACATGATTCCCTTTATGTCCGAGGGCAAACATCTGACTGTGTCAACTATTTCACAGGCAATGGGAAATGGGAGAGATTGCTCAAAAAGGTCCTTGTGCCAACATACGCTGGTTCTAAAAATCCCTTCATGGAAGGCATAGCAACGACGCAACAGTGGGCAATTTCACACCAAAATCAATGCCATCAATCATGTCAGCGTTGCCGTATGCCATAACCAAAACAGAAAATAGTTTAAAAAGCATTAGCAAGCATGCCAAGTAAGAAAAAAAAATAATAATGCTTGATCTATACTTACGCACTGGTCCATGATTGCTGGGAATACCTACAGAAACAAACAAACACAAGAGACAGACAAGCACATCGTTAAAGCAAACACTTACTTCTTATAGCCTATTGTTGCTGTAAAGTAGAACCTTGAATAATTCATGTGGCATAAACTTTCACCCAACCGGCTTGCGCCCCGACTCCTGATTGGGAGCAGCGATGCTCAGTTTGGAAGGCGAACGTATGCCGGATGGCCTGACATCACTCACCTTGTCTGATGATAATCACATATTGTCACAAAATGTCAGCTGAATCACGGCTTCAAACTACTGCAATTGTGTCTGCGACGTCTCTTTGTTTTTGTGAGCAGAGTTTTCTTTTCAGTGGTGTGATTGTTGTCGGGTTAGAGGGGGTATGTTTGAGGAGAGTCTGTATTCCCATTTCATTTATCTCAACAAGTCTGACTGTGCACTAAATGCCCACTTAGCTGCCCCCTAGAATACTAACTGTGGATATCTATAGTATAGACTTTGATATGCTAAGGATTGGTAGACATTTTCATAATTTTAGAATCCATTTCCATTACCAAGGAAGGACATTTTTAATGGGGGACGTCAGCGATATACACCAGGCATGTTTATAATTGCATTCTTTAAATGGATCTACAGTGTTTTGTTTAGTTGTGTACACAGCACTCGAATAAACATAGAAAGTGCTTAAATTTGCATTCTTAGCCTAGTTCATTTATTTTCAAATCCTTCATCTTTGACCTCCCAGCTGTTGCAGTCCAGACAAAATTGTGTTTGCTTGTATAATTGAAAGGGATTGATCTAAGTTTTTTGAATTTAATATATAAACAAGCTTTTTATACAAAAGACCTTCAGAAATTCTGTGCTGTCTTGTAGAAACTGCGTATCTCCATGTTTCAACATGTTGTGTTTTTTCCATAAATGAATGTCCTGCGTGCGCCCTCACACAAAAGTTGTGAAAATAGCAAATCGCAATGCAACACGTTGTGAGCGGGTAACCGTTGTGAGCTTGTAGATTGGCTATTTTCACTAAAAAATAAAAAGTTAGCGTTTTTACAATAACAAAGGTAAAGATTTTAGACATAGGAGGTTTCCACCCGACAGCAACAGCTTAATAATGCATTTGGAGAGGTTGGCGAGACTGACTGGAATGCAGTCTGAGAGATTCGCTCTTGTTTCTCGGGAGAAAAATACACGAACATAGTAATATTCTTGCCTTTCTGTCTGAACGATGGCCTCCAAATGCAGCAACCCTATTGTTATAGTTCTTATAGAGATTTTCACTTGAGCAACTGAGTGACAAACACCTTGGGCATGCCTAGCAGGGTTTGACAGGATGAATTATGAATTGAACCAAGTTCCGTTTGACTCGAGTCGAATATATTATATGCTACATTTGTGTTGTGTAATTTACAGGTACAAGCTATTTGAGATTTTATCTCACAAGATTGACTTTGGACGTTGCAGAAGGTAGCACAGGTTTGGACATGTCCACTTTTAAACTGCAGCTTAAACCCTATAGGCTTTCCCCTCTACATTAAATATCTTCAGCAAACAATTCAAGCTCACAATACTGCACAATGCAACGTTTTGTGAGCTTGTGGATCTGCTATTCCTCCCAAAAGTTTACCCCCAGAATGCACAGGGACGCTAGGGAATGTCCCAACAAATGGGAAGAAACAGGAGGCACGCACGCACGCACGCACGACCCAGCACGCACGCCCCAGCTTCTCTTTAAAGAGAGGTCAATTTAAAGAGAAGCTGGGGCGTGTGGCTTTTTTTGTCGAGTCCCATACACACCTCAATGCTACAGACTGGATATGAACAGCTGACCTTATACGCGGTGACCTACAGGGAATGTGTTTAGACAAGGTGTTTTTAATATTTTTTCAGGCCAAGGGGGATTATACCTAGTATGCCTTTACATTTATCATCAGTGTTCCACTGTCCATGGTGCTGATCTGCACCTGTCCTTTGACAGTGGACTTGGTCTGCTCTTTTCCCCCCTCTACACCTCTTTGCCAAAAATAACTTGATCTACAATCAATCAATCAATCAATCAATCAATCAATCAATCAATCAATCAATCAATCAATCCTAAACTTAATGAGAGTAGATTCTGTGCTATGATTGTCTCTGAAACCTGAAGATTGTTATAAATATATATTTAACTGATTGAATTTTTTTTTATCAGTATCTTGATTTGAAAGGGGAGACTTGATATGGGTCTGTATCCGCTTAGTAGATGTTCCACAACAGCAGTTTTGTAAGGGGAAAAAACTCCCATTTCAAGAGATGTATTATTTATGACTGTGTTGGAAATACTATTGAAGATTCCCTTGATTAGTATAGAAGTAACAGGGTCAAAAGACAGAAAGTGGAATAGTTTTTCTCGCACAGAGCAAAACTCTGAAGAATTTGAAATGCTAGTGAATGTTCTCAATGCTGCCTGCCTTTAAGGTTGCCCTCAGAGGTCACCACCAGTTGAAACAATTTCATCTCCAACAGCTATAGTTTTATTATTGTAATTACTGTGTGTGTGCAAAATCTCACATAGGCCTATAGAGTGGAAGAGGCTTGGGCCTGGCAGAGAAGGTCAGAGGCAACGGCAGTTTATTTTTTGAACAATTTATCGATGGTGGAAAACCGTTCCAGAATTGCTGTAGTGTTATCTGAGTTGAGTTTAGAAAAAATAATTCCTTTCTTGCAGTGCATACAGCAAAGTTATTTTAAATACTGGTGAACCTACAGTCCAGTTGTTTTCCATCTAGCCTCTTGAACTCATGGAACCTTATTTTATCTCAGGTGCTATGTATACAGGTAAATATGCTAAGAGAAGAACCCTTTGGTTGTGCAGTCTGTAGCAAAGCTTGTAAATAAGCTAAGAGATCTTTTGGTTGTACGATTTGTGGCAAAAGCTTATAAATAGCTAAGACCCACACAGAAGAAAAGCCTTTGCCTGTACTTTTTGTGGCTACAGCACTCAAACTTATTTTTTTTTCCTTCTTCATCTCCTCACTCTTACCTCTTGAACTATGCAAAAAAATAATAATAATAATTTCACCCACTTTTTTGCACCTGCAAAACTGTGATGTGACAATAAAGCATGATTATCCATGGTGATGTTTTTTTCACATGACTTTTTTGTGTGGAACCTTAATTAGGCCTCATGTCTTTCTTGTCTTTCACTTGTAGTTGAGTAACACATAGTAGTATAGTATCGACATGCTAAGTACTTAGGCTGAGTACTTTGTCCACCCCACTGGTAACCATTTTGTCCAGGGAGCAGTGTCACGCCACATGGATCAAAACAACTAACCCACGCTCAGTGAACTCGCTTTGCAACGCAGCATCTAAGAACCGTGTGCAACAACTCCACTATGTGTGTGTGGCTATACAGAGTGAGACAAAACACGACTGGGAAAACACAGCAGTGATCAGAGGCGATGAGACGGCCGGAACATTACCGATAGATTCATGAATTCCATATAGCCTCAGAGTCTGCACTGTTGTTAATGGAAACGTTGAAATCTCTATTCGGAATTATTCTCTCATATTTTGGTGATAACGGGGGCAGTCGGCTCAGGGTTCAGGGAGAAATAGTGACCTGTGCCTCGGAGGCCTGTGTATCGTAATAAAGCACAGCTGTGGTGCAGCTTTAAGCACCAGGGCACGATATTAAAAGGATGGGAACTCGCCCAGGTCGACCTTTTTACAGCCAAACCTTTCTGAGTAGTTTATTTTTTTCCTGTCTTACTGCATGACAGAAGCTACGCAGTCGGGTAGATATATGCCTCGATAAGTGTCACACTATGCTATTTATGTCCAATCAAGCTCACAATTATCTATGAAATCATTAACAAAATGATGTATTTGCTATGGAGACCTAACAGTCAACAGAGCTATGCCTACAGTACTAGCTCGGTGTAAAGCAGATGGTGGATGACAGGGAATATATATCAACCTAGAAAGAATTGCAGTTTGAGTGAAGGCCCCTTTCACCAATCACAACATATCCATCTAATTTTCATCCCTCGCATTCCCTCCCTGCAGGGTTGGGTTTTGCTCGGATGGGGGGAAAACCATGCCTCTGCTTTTGATATCCCCCTCTGGCCATACATTTGTATGTCCGTTTTATGGACGTTTTAATATAATGTCCCTGCATGTCTCTGATTGTCTTTTTTATACAAATTGAACCCTTGGAATATCAAGTTAGCAAGAATTGCAGTGTGAGTTGGAGGCACCGCTGTGTGTAGTCTTTAGCTAATCGCAACTTATCCGTCTAATGTGCCTGCACTCACGTTCCCGCGGCCCGCCCTGTGTAGCCAGAGTCCCCCCCATCGGAGCCAATGACCTTGAATAATCTAAATCAAATGCTGTGTTCTGAACAAGTGCAGGTAGCTGAATAATGCTCCCTTTGTCTGAAACATAAATATTAATGGCATGGTGTCTGGCTGTGCTCGTCTCAAACCAATCCTACCCCCTCATTGGTGTTATTTTCATCAGCAGCTGGAACTGGCTGTGCAATTTGCCCATTTCTGAGCCTTTTCACTGAGACCATTGTTGTGACTTTAGTGAAATGAGGGTCCGTGATTAAGTTTAATTCACGGTTCCCTACGCATTCATTAAGTGATAGTCAATCAACACATGTCGCCACCTACAACCCCAGCTAGACGAAAAAGCACAGAGATGTTGTGAGATTACCGTCTCTTACACTCCTGCTTGGGAAAATGGGAGCTCAGTAAACACAATGAGGAATCGCTCGTCCATGATTATGTTTAATTAGCATTCTCCCGGTTCCCTATGCCCATTCATCAATCATAGCATCCCTATTCTGAAAATTGCAGGTCTGCTGCTACTTCTTATTTCTTTTAAAACACAACTAAAGACCTTTCTGTTATTTTTCTTTCCTCTTCTCTTCTGCACTGTAACTGTATCTATAATTTCTTACTTCTTCTGTTATATGCATTCTATCGTTTTATAATGTAATAATTGTGTTTCCTTTGCTTTATGTTCTGTGTAAAGCACTTTGAATTGCCTTGTTGAAATGTGCTAAACTAAGGAAACTGCCTTGACTGCCTTGTCTTGCCTATTCTGGGCAAACATTCAGCAAAAATAAGCTAACATTTTCTGAAAATATCCGATCTACTGTACAAAGAACACAACGCAAGATGACACCAGATATATAGAGTTAAGTGGCTAAAGTCATAGTCAAAAGGCCACTGGAAGCATCGAAGCAACACATTTTCCCACTCACACCAATCAGCTAAAGGAGAAAACACAGAGACACTCCCCAGGAGCATTACCGTTACTTTACCTGCCTGCCTGGCAAATGGGAGAGCACAGTAAACAATAGTATTGCCATCCCAGAAAACCAAGAAGCATTTTGCAGCCTGAACAGATTCTCGGGCCAGCCCTTCCAACCAGCTGTGAACGTCCTCTGCAATACGGCATGAATTGTCGCCGCCTGCAAACTGGAGTGTCAACATAATTCCAGAAGTGATTCCTCTTCTACTCTCTGGCTAACTTGCACACTTTTTCCCCCTCCCTTCACCCTTCTTTTCTCCCTAGGGGGAAAACCTTAGCTTTGGTTCAGAATGTCTCTCACGCGCAAGCTGTCTCTCACGGAGACAGCTAGTCCTAGCAACACAGGAGCTTCATTTTGAGCCCTGTGACTTATTGGACGACAGGGTCACACACACACACACACACACACACACACACACACACACACACACACACACACACACACACACACACACACACACACACACACACACACACACACGTCCATATATCTGCATGCGTAGTGTCCTGAATATGTAATGGCCCCTTGCCAACTTCCTGTACCTTACCTGCGAGATAAACGACTCCGGTGATTAAAGAGGAAGACTTGATGACAGATGAAAGCTATCAAGGCGTAATTATATTCTGCACGTTCAGCAAATTTGTCTTTAATACGACGTGCCCGTATGTTT
>OOFJ01028678.1:5077-20618 GCA_900323375.1 Benthosema glaciale
TGGACTATGGTGGCACCACGTCGTTCCAGTGCAAGGTGCGGAGTGACGTGAAGCCTGTCATTCAGTGGCTCAAGCGCGTGGAGTCCAACGAGGAAAGCCGCTACAACTCCACCATCGAGGTGGGCGACCACCGCTTTGTGGTGCTGCCCACGGGAGAGGTGTGGTCGCGACCCGACGGCTCCTACCTCAACAAGCTTCTCATTACCCGGGCTAAGGAGGAAGATTCCGGCATGTACATCTGTTTAGGTGCCAACACCATGGGTTACAGCTTCCGCAGCGCTTTCCTCACCGTGCTTCCAGGTGAGATTTATGTAACGCCACCTCTCACTTCCATAGGAGAAATAACACTCGACCCTCCCCTGTGTTCGCAGGGGGGGGGGTATTCCAACGGGGCATTGTTGTCTTTGTCGCTGCACTGGAGACTCCTACTGGTTGGTCAGGGACAGTGTGCCTGTTGAGAGGGGAGGAGATCTGAGGAAGATGGCCCAAACATCGGGTCACGCTATGCTCTCCCTGTGACACTCCTCACTGTCAGGTGAAAAGAAGCAGCTGGTGACTCCATGTCTATTGGAGGAGGCATGTGGTTGTCTACACCCTCCCCAGGACAACTGTGGGGCTTGGCAGCAACCAGGACTGCTGCTGTACACATGTGAATTGGCAACTGAAAGTAGGAGAGAGAGAGAGAGAGAAAAAAATACATACTTCAAAGTGTTATATCAGTAGCTTTGTCTATAGTTAAAAAAGTTTTTCATTCTAAAATATTGCAAAGGTAGGTCAAGAGGTTGGATTTGTAACATTCATAACATACATGTGCGTAATAGGAGCCAGTAGAAATGCTATATAAATAAATAAAGAAACTTGATCTTTTTCTTTCCGTTCTCCCTTTGCAGACACCAAGCCTCCCATCACCCCCATATTTGTGCCAGCCTCCAGCACCCTCCCCTGGCCTGTCATCATTGGCATACCCGCTGGGATGGTGTTCATCTTTGGCACAGTGCTGCTGTGGTTCTGCCAGAGCAAGAAGCACTGTCCGCCTCCCAGTGCGCCGGCCACGGCTGCTCAAGTGTTGCAGAGCTCCCACCGGCTGCCCTATCGAGAACGGGAGAGGAGCTGTGTCGCCCCGTCGTCCACCTCTTCCAGCCCAGACAAAGACTGCATGAGCTCCATAAACTATGAGGAATACCTCGCCCAGCAGCAGCTCCTCCTCAGCCAAGGGGGGTCGGCCCTCCCCAACAAAATATACCCCAAAATCTACACTGACATTCACACGCACACTCACTCCCACGTGGATGGGAAAGTACATCAGCATCAACACATTCATTTTCAGTGTTAGCCAGCGTTTTACATGGGACTGCATGAGCTGTGGACTGAACGCAGAGACGTGCCCTTTGGTCATGTACAGCTGGAATTGCTCTATAAACTGTTAAACTGTGCCAAACTCTTCTTACAACTGGACAATATTTGAAGTGAATGCACAGAGTCTAGTGATAAACATATCAGCGGTCAGTGATACAGAACTTGGGTTAGCGCCTGCTAATGTCCATGTTTGGTGCTTCTTCTTTTTCACCTGTCACGTTCTCACACCACTAAAATATATGGTTGTTGTGCACTTAAAAAAGGCCAAGAGATTCTTCAGTGTGCGGGTTAAATTGCAGTTATTCAGACTAACTAGAGCATATCTGCCTATCAACCTGATTTGTTCTTTTACGATTTCTATTTGAGGTGAAGTTCAAATGGGTGTTGCTTTTACACTTCACTTCTACAGCTGGGGTAGAGCAGAGGCTCTGCATGTTGTGACTGGCCATGGTGATACAAGCGGTACTGATGATTTACAAAAGGGCTGGATTTAATGCTCCTACTCAGGTAGTCCTTTGTTTGTTTTAATGTTACATAATGTTTGGAATGCACATACATTACATCACTGACCACTATCCTTCATTTTAGTAATCTCCATCCCTGATGGACTTTTGTCCTTCGCTTACTTGCCATACATAGACCAGAAAGCCTAGCCTAACCCTTTAAGGTAGGCAAACCTTGCCTAAGACTGCAAGGGATGGGAGAAGTGTATTTCCGTGTTGCATGTTAATTGGAGTTGAGAATTCTAAACTTTTACGAGGTTTCCACCACTAGTCAGAGGTAAATGCTTCCCCAAATATACCCTTATTGGTGACTAGAAAATATGTGTATTTGGACTGCAAACTTATCCAGCCACGATTTATGAAGCTGTAGTCATTTATATTCAAATTCAGTCATGAATATTTAATTTATTTTGCTAAGAAAATGTATCAAATGTTTATTTTTCAGAGTAAGGCATTTTACATATGTAAGTTTATTAAGGTTTACTGTAGCTGTGTATAGTATATTTTGAGTACTGTCTGCCAGTTTAATCACATTTAGGTATTGTTGTATGTAATTGGTTGTATTTGACAATCTTGTACAATATATTCTCTTAAAAGGTCAAAAACGGAATCATCTAATGTCTTGATGGTTTGGTTACAGTTTGATTAAAGGACTTGAAATAGCTGCAGTTGATTTTTTTTTCTCCACCTGTTTTATACAATCAATGGACCACACACTGTTGTTGGCCTTCCGTCTGTCTTGCCTTTTGCAAATGTATGTGTTGTCTTGCTTTTTTTCTTGTCTTGTACTTGGTTTGATGACAGAAATAACATATTGTAGCAGCGCTACTAGTACTACCACCTGCTGATGAAGAAACAGAATGGTTGTGAATGCGATGGCCCCATACTAATGGATAAGGGCCATTGGGAACCCCAGCAGAGGCAGGGTCAGCTTTCTGCCCTGTCTGTGACATGGCGAGAAGAAGAGCCTATAGTTGACTTGTCTACAGAGGGTGACACAGAGGGCAGCCAGCTCAGACAGTAGCTGATGGCATGAATGACTGAATAGTGTGTGTGGACACAGAGGACTCTGTCGTTTTTAGATGAGTGATGGCCCCTGCAAGACTACACCAGACGACTAGCATCTTCCCCATTTAAGGAACAGAATAAACCCACCGCAGCCCCTCCTCTGCTCCACACTACCACCTCATTCAGCTCCAATCTAGGTAGGATTTCCTTTCACCATTAGGAAGTGCATTGTCCTGCTCTGGGAGTGAAGTGACAGGACCCTGTGATTGCTCCGAAAAGAAGGGTAGCATTGTATTGAGCCAGCTCTTGTTTTGTTATAAGCATTGCAGGAAGAGATGAGCATTGGCTCCAGACAGATGAGGAAATTATATATTTAATAGCTCATTTTGTAAAAAGCATTCATAGAACCTTAACAAAGAATGTAGAATTGACACAGTATTGCACTTTGCTGTTACCCTGGTAAACCAACCATATTTAAGTCAATTAAAATGCTTTGAAGTTTGAATGTTAAATCAATCCACAAGCAGACTTTTAAATCAACACTGCCCCCATGTGGTTTCAAAAGTCAAACCAATTCAATTAATCACAAGCACATTGCCAGTTTGTAAGCCATTTGTGGTCATATTTTTAAGGATATATTTTACCCATGATACCTGAGGACAATTCTAAAAATGTATTCTGCTTTTCAGTTTTCTGAAAAACATATGCTTCGGTCAGTCGTGCTCAAATCTTTTCAATGTCTTTTCAAGACCCCCATAATTGTATGTAGACACAGACCCACATCTGAAAATATGTGGTTTCAGGGTTTCCCCAGAAGCAAAGATTTGAATATACAAAAATGTATATATTCAAAGATTTGTGGCAAATCTTTACGATAAAAGAAAAATGGCATATACGTGCTGAGATTGTAGATCTGCCATTTTTTTAAAGGCAAAGTATAAAATAAACAGCTTTATTAATAATGGGACACTTGAAACAAACAAGCACTAAGAGACATTTTAAACCATCTAATCAGAACAGTATTAACTTTATTTGTATGAAATATTCCAAGAAATCATATAATAATCAGAACAGCAGCAACAAAAGCAGAACAAACAAACATTAATAAGGACAGGACAACAATAAAACAAAGTGTGCCGTTTACAGCTCCTCTGGCCATTTTAGATGAGTTAATCACCACAGATCAACAGCAATAAGAGCAGAACAATAACAAAACATTAATAAATCAACAGCAATGAGAGCCGAACAATAACACAACAGCAGGACAATAATGATGATGATTCCGTTTTCAACTCCTCTGGACATTGGAGATGAGTTCATCACAGACCTTACTAAGCTCTTCAAACTCCTTTCCCTGAGGTACAGAGTGGTGAGAAAAAGGCAGAAAACACAAGTGGATATCTTCAGATTATTACCAACAGTTTAGAGAGCAGATAATCAACTAATTTCATTACATTTTTAATTCTGCTTCACACAGCGTTCACTTACTTTCTGCTCAAGGCTCTTTTCCAGAGACTGGACCTTCATTTGCTCCAAGCGCAGCTGGGCTTGAAGTCCCGCCATCTCAGCCTTGAACTTTGACCGCACCTCAAAAATCTGTTTATTTGCCCTGAAAACAGCACAAGCGCAGTCAGTTTACAAAACCAGTGTCTTTACTTGGCAGGGCTCATGCAATAAACTACAGAATGGTCGATTCTAGTAAATCTTACAATCCAATTTTCTCCTCTGCATGGGTTTTCAGTGTCTGATAGCGCTGTTCCTCCTTCTTGATCCTGGCCAGGGCATCCTGAGCGCATGCTTTTAGAGTTTCTTCATTCTAGTTCAGGCAGATAACAAAATTCTGTGTCATAACATAAATGGCGTTTATAAAAGCAAAACCTTTTTTGTCCTTCGGCACTTTCAAGTCTTTTCAATTCTTTATTGCATAGTAATAACGGAGAGAGACCGCATGGCAGGTGAGAGTTGGGGAAGGACATGCAGCAAAGAGCGTTCGATTGGATTCAAAACCGGGCCAGCTATGCAAGGACCGAGCCTTATGGTACAGTATGTGCTCTTCTAGGTAGGTGAGCCACCGGGGCACCCCAGGCAAACATCACACACACATCCACACACATTCCTATTCTCTGTGCAGTGTGTACAACTGTAGTCTTGGGATTCTCAAAGATGGCATAGTCATTTCCTGTTCTGGATAATTTTACCATAGCTTTGTTTGATTGGCTCTGCAACAGATTTGAACTTGACTCTGCATCAGATTTGAACAGGAAACATCAGGTGCTATGCGTTTACACTTGCAGTTCAAATCTGTCGCAGAGCCCATCAAATCAAAGATGAAAATTTTATTAACATTAAGAGAGTGGGGAAAATTACCCCAGTATAGGAAACGGATATGTCTCCATCTCAAACCCTGGGACTAGTTATGCACAGAGCCTATGGAGGACATGAGAAAACCTGATAACTCTTTCATTGTGTTAGGAACTCGCTCTCCCAATGACAGGCAGCCTACTGTATGTAAAACTACCCAATTTGATAAGCTTTACGCAGGTTGGCAGCGATTTTCAAGTGCTAGCTCTTGACACATGACAAGTCAAGTGCAAGAAGTGTTACGTTAGATTTTCATTCATCATGTTCTCAGAAGACGATGCGTGTTAAACACTGGATATGTTTAGCATGACCTCCAAGTCATGCTGTGACGATTATTACTCACCTTTCTGCAACCTGCAATGACCTCCTTATATTTGTCCAGCCTCTTTAAGACTTCAGAGAAAGACCTCTCCAAGTTACTCAGCTCGGTTTGCACTTGTTCCTTCTCCTGCAAGGCCTCCCTCAAGGACTCCCTGAGGTTTGTTTCCGTCTTCTGGCGGTCTCTCTCTTGTGCAGCTGATAGAATGAGGCAAGATTGACAGAGACAAACAATGATCCATAAAGATGGGGGATAGTACACATTCACAGAACCCTGCCATCAAATACAAAATTCGTTTCAATAACTTACATCTCATTTGTGCACTTGAGCTCTCGAGTTCAGAAATGATTCTCCTGTGCAAGAAATTTAAATAATGATTAAAATGTACAAGAATACAATTGATAAAGTAGCAAATTACAGTAATAAATGGCTCACTTCTTGTCCTCAGATTCTTCAAAAAGCTTGTCATATTTTGCTTTCCATTGCTTATCTTTTTCATTTGCCTGTTGAATAAATATACTGTCTAGTTAGAGTCAGTGCATGTGAATTTAATTAATCCAACTCTTTCATACTCAAGAGCGTTAACTTGACACTAAAATAATAAACAGTCAATGAGAATGAAATCAGCTCTTAACTTACCACCGTCTGAACCAAAGCAATGGCTTGATCCATGTCTTTCTGACTGTATTTCAACATTTCAACAATTGCATCCTCTGTATTTGTTGACTGGGGAAGAGGAGCGACTCTGCACACATGCATTTCAGAATCCTGGACAAATGGATAAAAAATAAAAACGAGAGTTTACATAGCTTAATCAACAGCTTCACATTAAAAATGAAATGCATTAAAAATGTAACCATGAATTTCAGAGTTTGAGATTTCTAAAATTGTAATGCAGCTTGTGGAATTTAAACGTTTTTGCAAATCAACTGAAAAGGTATTAGTTTGTAATTAGTTCTGTAAGGTGCGCAGTGGAGAACAAATGTGATTTCCCATTTCTGTTCCATCCCAGGTTAAACCGCTTCCCTTTGACCTTTACTTATCACATTCATTGGTGGCTAGCAAAAACATTGTCTACAGTAAGTGTTTCACTGATGCGGTAGACGGTTTTAGTAATGTACGATTAAAGATTAATAAGTTCAGTGATGGATGATCCAGAAAAATAATAATAATTCTCTTTAAGTATGGTTTAAGTAGGACCAATTACAGTGGCAAATGTGACAGGTGACTTACTGCTTCAATGACATCAACTAGCTGTGCAGCCTTTGTATCAGCAATCTGTGGAGCTTCCAAACTGAAGAGAAATCACAAACAGTTTAATTAATTGACTGGCTTTAAGTAAAGAGTAAGAATATTTGATGCTCAGCATAGAAAAAGTCAAGCTAGGGCATCTGGAGGGCGAGGTTGGTGCAACATACCGTGAAACAAAGGGAGCTAGATGAGGGATAGGATTCTGTGCACCAGGGCCCACTGCCTTTTTTGGGCTCTCTCTCAACAGGGGGTCAAACTTAAGGTAGAGAGACTGTTTCCTTAATGCAGATTCCTTGAACTGTTAACAGCAGATTAGCAAACAAAAAACACAATTAAATGTAGTAATTGTACAAAGAACAACAGAAAGAAAAGAAAGAAAGAAAAAAAAGAAGAAACATGAGGGAAACACTCACACTGCCAGTCCCACATTGTTCCAGGTAATCCATTTGACCATCAAAGTCATTTGCCATGACTAGGGAAAAGATAACAGCAAATTAAAGAGGACACATTCAGGTAGCTTTAGCTCACCGGTATATTAAATGTATAGAAGAGAAACATTATACTTAACTTGTTTATCTCTTTTTGAATATACAAATTTTAAAGGAGTCCTCAAATGTACCACTCGAGAATACAATAGATAAGTAAATATTCAATGTTTGTTGAATACAAGAAGTGTCAAGACAACGGGACTTACACATGGTTCCAGGAACAAACTCCTCACTGGGTTCCAGCAGCCCAGTCTGTGAGTTCGGATCAGGGTGACCACGTGTAATGAATTCAGCAGTACTAAACACAGGTTGCTCAGTCTCAGGCTGAAATCCCAAGTCAGTACCAGGGGCAGTCTCCATTTTCTCATCAGTTGTCACATTATTCTAAAACAAACAAAAAAAGATAGGCTTGGACAAAGTACTCAAACCAGTACTTAGTATAGATACAGATAAAGTTTAAATACTCTCCATTTATACTCTATAAATACTGTCTTCTTGAGTTAAAGTACCTGCTTAAAAAATAAATAAAAGTATTCAAAGATGCATGTACTTTCTCCTTTCCAAGAATATAGTGGAGTCAAAAGTACAATATTTGTAAAGTATTGCTTTAAAGTATTTGTCCACCACTGCTTATAATGCTTTGACTGTCCAGCTGTAACAGCAGTTTCTTTTAGAACAGTGCTCAATCTTGGGAGTTCAGAACCAAGTGTGCAAGGAGACAAAAAAAGAAAGATATATATTCAACCAATAGATGTTAAGATCATTCATTACTTCTTTCAATGCAACAGGAGTGGGTCCATCAATCTTTTGGATGTCATCTTTCTCATCTCCAGTACTACAGAGAGCAAAGACAAGACAAACACGTAAGCCGGAATACTGTTAGTGTTAAGTTAACACATGGCATTTCAATGCTTTAAAACATGCATTGGTCAGAGCAATTTCTTTGCCTTTTAGGCCCAAACTGCACCAATCTAACTCCTTGGAACTGCCATTGGAGATAATTGTTTCATGCAACTTTTCTTTCTTTTTTTTTTAAGGCCAACATACCTTACAGGAGTGGGATTCTCTTTAACTGGAGTTGGTGCCTTGCCCAGAATGCCCACAGGACTGGACTTCTCCCCACGTGTTGGTGAATTGTTCATTTTTGCTTTTGTGCCAAAGGGATTGAAGTTTGGGTCATCAAACTTGTCAAGTTGAAATGAGTAAGAAGACTTTGGAATAGGAGCCATATTGACGTCATCGGCCGCAGGCTTGAGTGGAGATTTCTTGGGTGGGGCAGGTTCCTTCTTTTCAGGTGCAGGTTTTCTCTCCGTCGATTTCAGACCAGGCGGCTTTTTACCAAACCTTTTGGGCGGCGGCTTCCGTTTGACATCAATACCATCGTCAAAATTGAACTCAAGTTTCACTGGGCCTTCGTTAAGAGGACCATCAGCTGTTTGAGAGACTGATTCATCCTTTGTTGGTTTAAGGGTGTCAGATACTGCAGTGGCTACCGGCTTCTCTGGTATATCTATGCCATTTAAACTTTCCAGGACCAGTGGAGCACCAGTGGGTTGGGACATGAAGTCATCCTCCGTTAGTTTAGGGGTGTCGGATACCACCGTGGCCACAGGCTTTGGAGGTAAGTCTACCTTGTTTACGCTTTCCATATCCTTTGCCACTGACTCTTTAAGCGGTGGGTCACTGCATGGCAGTTTTTTTCCAATCTCAGGAGAATTCTGAATTTTTGAGCCTCCCGTCATGAAAGGATTGACTGAATCCAAGTTGTCAAAATCAAAATTGTAAGAGCCTTTGGGTGGCAGAGTAGCATCTTCTACAGAAAAAATGGCTGCAGCTTCTTCTGGAATGACAGTGGAAGACATAGCAGCAGGCGTATCCTCATCGGTTAAGTTGGACGATGAATGTTGTTCCTGGTCAGCTGTTCCTTTCGACACTATGACCACACTGCTATCTGTGGAGTGTATGTCTGTAGACATATTAGCAAGTGAATTTTCCATAGATGGGGTGATAGGAAGTGTATCATCCAGTACTGTTTCGGTTTGAGCAATCTCCCTTGACACATTCTCTGATGTGCCACATTGAGGTGACTTTGTTCCTGCAGGAACATCTTCAAGAGCAGGCCTGGTTGGAGAGTTAGGGACTTTAATAGACGCCTGAAATGGATTTATGGCATCCAAGTTGTCAAAATCAAAGTTGTAGCCACCCTTGCTTTGTATGGGCATGTCATCAAGATTAGGTGATAATTCTGTGGACAAATTGAACAAAGGATGCACTTCATTAGCTAAGCAGTTTGGAAAGCTGAATAAGAGGTGCAAATGCTACTATATTCATATCTGGATGTTTTACCAATTTTGGGCCTGTCAACTGGTTCAGTGACATCCTGAGGCGAAGTACTATAAGAAACAAAAGAGAACAGATTAGCCATTGTAATATTTTTGTCAGCACAATATGACTCAATAAGAAACTCATGACTTACTGTTTATCCAACTGTAAGGATTCCATGGCTTTTGTGCACTCATCCAGTGTTGTTATCTTGCCAGTCTTTGAAGGAGATACAATTCTTTTGGTGAAAGGGTCTCTTCTTGGAGTCTGGAAACAAACCTGGATTGACATATAATAATCAGTGTTGTATAGCTGGTTAACTGGAACTTTTAATTCAAACTAAAATGTTGTGTTCCCTGCAATGATGCAATCATCTTTCTTTAAACTTTGTCCAAAACAAGCACATTACTCCCATTAAAATCTTAAACACTACTTGAGTAAACTAAAAAAATGTTGTAGGATAACGTAAGGGTACACAACTTGCCCATATGTAAGATAGGTAAAAAAGGGTGATGAAACTAAGTTTACAGTATATAAAAAAATAGGCAACTAAATTCTGTACCTTTACTCCTTTTGCTACAGTCTTGCTGGGAAGGTTCTCCGACTGTCGCAGAATGGAGGGTCTCCCAGTCGGCTGATCCATAGCAAAGACGTCCAGGACTGAATCGATGTGCTTCGCTTCAGGACAGGGCCTTTGGTTCTCATCATTCACAATAGACTCCATCCTGTTTTAAAGGGAGATTGAGAGCCAAGTGGGTGCATTGAACTTCTGACAAATTCCTGACGACAAAGTACAATAGGGTCCACTTGACAATAACCTGGAGACCAATGTGTGAGCATCATGCAATGCCTGAATTCCACTGCATTTTTGGTCTCACTCCAGTATAATTTCCACTTTCATCTGATGCAGCTCATAGTCTGCTGCACCAGCAGTGCTGACACACACCGGTGAGTCGGGAATACACACTTATAGAGGATATTTCAGAACACAAGCAGCCCAATTTGACTATGGTAATACTAATCACTCTATATTTTGAAGTTAGTGATAAGAGTGAGGAGGACTGAGAACCATTAAGCACAGTCCAGTCGGGTTCAGTAATCAGTATAGTATCTGACAGATCATGTCAAAATAGATACAAATAAATAAGTACAAAATCCTCTTCCTTGTTCAAGGCTAAATATATTATTAAAGTTATTGTGTTTTTCATGACATTTTCTCTCTAATGTTACCCTGGTGGATTTCATGCTACTCTGGACTCCCTGGTTTTATTTAAACTAACCTGAGTCACCAGGCTTTCCACAGTAGTAAACTGCTGATCAGGGGCTGACCTGACCGTCTGCCATGCTAATCCCCAATCTCTCCTCCGTTGACAAACGGCAAAGTTGGCGTCAGAAACGTTCATTACTTATTGATTTAATGTAAACAAAATGTGGCAGTTAGAAATACATCAAATTAACGAAGCATTAGCTCGCGTTAAAGCCTGATTATTACGATTTTTTTCGAAACTAGCCTAAGTTGTTGTGAGAACAGCTTTTTTCGGTGCGCCATACCGCCGTGAGCCGAAAGCAAAGCACAACAGCTATACAACAACGTCATTACGTTGTTGTTTTTTTAGCAAGCATATAGAAGTTACCAAATAACCTACACTACAATGCGTACTTTAAAACTGCATTTTAAACCACATACCTCAAACTAGAAGCGGTTGGTTAAGTGTATACGTCCTTAGTTCCAACCAAAGGGATATCATATGATCCAGCAGCGAGTCACAGTGACAAGAAAGAAGTGACAATGTTAAAACGCGTTTGAAATGCCCTCCTCCTCCACTCTTCTTTCAGCATAAACGGTTACAAGTTTAAACGTCGAACTGACCAATGAGATCGTTAGATCTCTGCGTTAGCAAAATGCACTTCCTTATGAAACAGCCAATAGCGTTTCGGGCGGATATGACGCAATGTTTTTGTTATTACAAACAAATGACACAAAACAAATACAAAAATGTAAAGTATTTTTGCGAAAAAAATAAAATAAAAAAATATACGTGCAACGTACGCTTAATAAACAACGTGGATAATATTCATATATATCAAGTTATACAATATTTTGGCATCTATATATCACTTGATAAAATATATTGCAATAGATGCAAGAATTATTTGTGCTTGCATCCTTTGCATTATTGCCATCTTTTAACTATTGTCATCATTTGATGAACTACATTTGCACTATCAATTCTGATACAATCAGAAACTTGACATTTTAATACTAACCTACATGATTTGGCCAGAGTTTCATAAAATATACATTTGACTTCTCTGAGGACTTATAAATCTGTAGGAGCCAAAGTTCTGTCTGACAATGTAGGCCTGCCTAATGGAATGGTTGCTGTTTGCCTTTTTTTTTAAATAGTATTTATTATAGTATTTATTATAACTTGGCTCTGTATATTTTGGAATCCATAAGTGAAACATTAGCCCCCAAGGGCCTCAATGAGGACTTTGACTTACGGCCTTTCCTAGAGCCCTGGTGCTGTATTTCTATATTATCTATTTATCTATTACTCTATTACTCTATTTACTCTGTGTACCTGTTTACATTTTGGGTTTTTGATACCCTGGGTTTTGGTCCTATTTGTGTACCTCGTGTACTTTATGCATTTATATACATGAAATTTTGGCTGTGGTTGTGTACATTTCTAAAACTTTTTCTCAACATTTTTAGAGTAGCAGAGGCGCCTCTAAAATTAGTTTAGCTTTACTACTCAGTATGAGAGTTTTTTTTCATCTGATTCACTTGACTTTTATGATGGTGTATACCTGTCATGTGTCCCAGTTGATTGGTTTATTCAAAGAAAAAATAGTGTTTCACAACTTTCACTTGTTTTTTCTTTTTTCTTCTTAAAGTATATTTCTCTTTATATGTAACAAATGAAAATACGGATTCTTGTCAATTAGTTTTTTCTCAGTATGATGGACTTCTTGGTGTTTACATGTTTACTCATATACGTTTGATGATGTTATGAGCACCAGCTGCGTCTGGTCACATGACATGTCCCTAAGGGTATATGTAGGTGCTTCTCTTGTCACACTCCCTGCCTCCATGCTACTCCCTGCCTCCAGTTACCCAACTTGCATGTCCCTGTGGTGAGAATAAACTTTGAGCTTTAGGAGCCCAGTCCAGTGTGCGGACCTTACTTTCTTTCTATTATTCATTTCGGCCCAGCACCTGGCATTTATTTTGGGATGTGTGTGTTCTATTGTTTTTACTGGAATCCATAAGTGTACCACCAGCTCTACTCCAGCACAATATACTGTACATAAATATTGTATAAATGGTATAGTTTTAACATGACCAGACCAGCGGGTGGCGGTAATGCCACCGGCAAAATCTATTCTACCGGAAGATGTGGTGCGTGCCCGCCAATTTCGAGGGGAAGTAAACAACTCTCCTCTCCGCACTGTCTGTAGGAGGTCTCACTCTACAGTCTATCTACACTACACAGTTTACTATAGTCGATAATGCTGAACTCTCTTTCTGTTTGTCTGTCTGCTCTGAGGTAGAACGAACTAACGTGACTTACGATGGCCGCGAATTGGAAAGGTAACAGTATGCTTAATATCTTACCACACTGACGTGTGCTTGGAGAGTCTCCTGGTGACTATATACTGTTCGTACAGTTGTACACACTCTTAACTGCCCTGTCTCTGTCTACATTTTCTCTGACAGCACCTGCCGATTCATCGCTGGTTGCCAGCAGCAACAGGTACTTTCTTTTCCCTTTTAACTCTACTATGATTTCTTGCTTTTCACAGAACTATATGGTTGCACGTCTCTAAATGTTTTGATGAAATGAACATGGTGGGCCCTAATGTAAACAAGTAGAAATGCTTTTATGCGGTCGTCCACTCAGTTAACAGCCTTTGTATTGAGTTGTACTTGAAATGTACTGTAATTCTGCAAACTGTTAATACATATTTCAATCAATCAATACTGTTGGCATGCTAATGTTTCATAACCACATTTGGAGAGACACATTTGCAGTACTAGTAAGTAAGTTAAGCTAAGCTTTATCAAATTGTCATCAATCAAGGACCGCTGCGCTGCCTGTGGCTAATGAGTGAAATTAAAGTTTGATTTGAAGTCAATCTTTTTTCAAAAGATGTCAGAATTGATGAAACGCATCTACCGAAGTCTAAATGTTAGGCTAACACTCCAAGATTATTTGAATAATCGCTAAGAATATAATCTATTGTTGCAGCTACACTAACCAATTATTTTAATAGTACAATTTAACTACATTTTCTGCCAAGTCAATTCTTCAACTTTGTTCAACTCTTACCTTTTTTAAATATAAATTTCTTACATTATTTTGTGGTAATGCAGTGCAGACGGTGATTCTATAAAAGTGTTTGTGCGGGTGCGACCCCTGACCCATGGCACCGGGCTGACCACAGATGCAGTTCAGAGTCTGTGTCTCACGGTTACCTCACCCAACACCATCCGCCTGCACTCGAAACCAGAGCCACGCACTTTCACCTATGATCATGTTGCTGATATGGACACATCTCAGGTTAGTGCCACATCATGTCACAGCCAGGTTTTATATCGGCATATTATCTGTCAGTATACTGACAGGGTACCAACCTGGCAGGTATGAAATTAGGGGGTATCTTATTATTAATAATAAAAAAAAATAAAAAATAAAGGTTTCTCTTTAAGAACTACTACCTACCTTTGACTATAGACTGGAGTGGCTTTAAGCTGATGTCTAACTGGAATCTGCATTTCCTTTTTTTTCACCCTAATTTTTACCTTTTGTACGTCTTCAAAAGTTGAGCTATACAAAAACCTACAGTGCCTTTTATATAAATATTAATGTACTTCTCGTTGCCAACAGGACTCTGTGTTTTCCTGTGTAGCAAAGAACATCGTGGAGTCTTGCATAAATGGATACAACGGCACGATTTTTGCCTAGTGAGTGTTTTATGTTGCTTATATTATGCTCATCTAAATGATGTGTACAGTTTGAGATACAACAACCGTGCACAGGATTTGTCTTTTCATTTGGTTCTTTTGCTTTTGCAGTGGACAAACTGGCTCAGGGAAAACGTTCACTATGCTAGGTGAGATTTTACATAATGTCTACTGTTAGAGTTTTGGCCATGCAGTATGAACATAAACCAATTTAGATTTATCCAATAATGGCTTTTTATGTTTTGATTTTGTCCATGTTTATTATTCATAGTAATTAAAGCTGAAATCATAATCATTACACAGGTAATAACGCATGGACATAGAATTTAATTAAAAAGTTTGAAAATAAAACATGCTTCAGTAATGGGAAACGTTCCCATTAAATGTGGTCTAAAACAATGCCAGACCACCGTTATTATAATGTTCAATATGGCATCTGTGCATTAACACTGTTTTCTCTCTCTCTAGGCCCACCTGACTCTGATCATTTCACTGATGAACTGAGGGGTGTCATTCCTCGAAGTTTTGAGTATTTATTTTTTCTCATCAACAGAGAAGTGAACCAGGTGGGTAAAATCCTTGAACAGAATTCACACATGATACTGCAGTCACAGTCATTCTAATGCGATGACATGAATTATAATTAGCTGGCAATGTACAAGTTACTTATTTTGAGCTAAATTGCTTCCTTTTTTTTGCCACCAAAAGTCTGAGAAGACCAAGACCTTCCTTTGCAAATGTTCATTCATTGAGATCTACAATGAGCAGATCTATGATCTCCTGGACAGTGCCTCGGCCATGCTTTTCCTTAGGGAGGACATGAAGAAGGGTGTGTTTGTTGATGGTGCTGTGGAAAGGTTTGTCACATCAGCTGTGGAAGCTTATCAGGTAGGAAATCACTCGCATTGTGTTTAATTGAAGTAATTATACAACTAGGTAGCAGTGGAGCAACTTCTCTACA
>OOFJ01028679.1:0-12209 GCA_900323375.1 Benthosema glaciale
TTTTCAATCAATGTCGCAACTCTTCTACGGCCCCCATGCCGTATGGCGACCGTAGAAGAGTTGCGACATTGATTGTTCATGGAGCCTGAATAGGGACAAACTGGAGCGCTAGCCTATGCTCTGCGCAAACTGATAGGCTAGTGGAGAGTGATGTGATTGGCCAATCACACGGCGGTGATGGACCACAGAGTTAATGACCACATCATGACATCATAATGTTACAATGTTTATATAAGATAGAACAGTGTTCTTATCCCAGGCAGGTGGCGGCTAGTTTCATCTGTACTGGCTGTCAGGCTGCTCTGTTGAATCTTGACTGGACCCCCTTTCCAACATGGCTGGTGTTCGAGCCCTCTGTGCACTCTCCACAATAGCATCAAGGAGATACGCTCTCATTAATACAGGCACTACTTATCGTACCTTCTCAGTTGCACCTGCCATGCAAGCCAGAACTCACGTAAGCTATGAAGTCAAGGACGATGTTGCTGTTGTACGGATCAATGACCCAAACTCCAAGGTCAACACGTTGTCGGTACAAATGCAAAAGGAGATGACAGAAGTTATGGAGGAAATAATGGGAAATGATACTGTTCAAAGTGCTGTTCTCATCTCCTCGAAGCCTGGTTGCTTCATTGCAGGAGCTGACATTAATATGATCCAGGCCTGCAACAGTGAAGAGGAAGTGACCAAACTGTCTCAGGAAGGGCAAAAGATGTTTGAAAAAATTGAGAAGTCTCCTAAACCCATTGTTGCTGCCATCAATGGTTTTTGCTTAGGTGGCGGCCTAGAGTTTGCCATCGCATGCCAGTACAGAATTGCAACTAAGAGCAAGAAGACAGTCCTTGGCACCCCTGAGGTGATGTTGGGGCTTTTACCTGGAGCTGGGGGGACACAAAGACTCCCTAAACTGGTTGGACTTCCCAGTGCCTTTGATATGATGTTGACTGGCAGAAATATCACAGCAGATAAAGCCAAGAAGATGGGGCTTGTACATCATCTTGTAGACCCGCTTGGCCCTGGTCTGAAGGGGCCAGAGGAAAGGACAATGGAGTATCTTGAGGAGATTGCTATTGATTGTGCTAGAGGAATTGCCAATAAGAAAATCTCACTCTCCAAACCAAAAGGCATGATGCAGAAGGTTCAGGACTACATTATGAGCTATGAGATGGTGCGGAATCAAATTTACAGAACTGTCCGTGGGAAAGTTATGAAGCAGAGCAAGGGACTATACCCAGCACCCCTCAAGATCATAGATTCTGTAAAGGCTGGAGTGGAACAGGGTCCAACTTCTGGATATCTCGCTGAATCTCAGAACTTTGGTCAGCTGGCAAGAACCAGTGAGTCAGAAGCCCTCATTGGCCTTTACCATGGCCAAGTTGCCTGCAAGAAAAACCGCTTTGGAGCCCCTGAAAGAGCTGTGAAAACACTGGCCATCTTGGGAGCTGGTCTGATGGGGGCTGGCATTGCCCAGGTAATGGTGGACAAAGGAGTGCACACAATCCTGAAGGACACCGCCGTGGAGGGATTGGCAAGAGGACAGCAGCAGGTCTACAAAGGGCTTAATGACAAGACTAAAAAGAAAAACATCACATCCTTTGAGAGGGACTCCATACTTTCCAACCTGACTGGCCAGTTAGACTACAGTGGCTTTGAAAAGGCTGACATGGTTATTGAAGCTGTATTTGAAGACATCAACATTAAACATAAAGTCATAAAAGAGGTTGAGGCTGTGATTCCTCCACATTGTATTTTTGCCACCAACACATCTGCTCTGCCAATTAAAGATATTGCTGCTGCCAGCAAGAGACCAGACAAGGTCATTGGAATGCACTACTTCTCTCCAGTGGACAAGATGCAGCTCCTGGAGATTATCACCACTGATCAGACCTCAAAGGACACTACTGCCTCTGCTGTGGCAGTGGGCCTGAAACAGGGCAAAGTCATCATTGTTGTGGGGGATGGACCTGGATTCTATACTACAAGGTGTTTAGCTCCCATGTTGGCTGAAGCAGTGAGAGTACTTCAGGAAGGAGTTAACCCCAAGAAGCTGGATTCTCTAACCACCGGCTTTGGGTTCCCAGTTGGTGCAGCAACATTGGCTGATGAAGTCGGCATTGATGTTGCTGCCCATGTGGCAGAGGACCTGGGTAAAGCTTTCGGCTCTCGCTTCGGTGGTGGAAATGTGGAAGTCCTTAAAACCATGGTGGACCTGGGATTCAAGGGTCGTAAATCAGGAAAGGGTTGTTACGTCTACCAGCCAGGCCTCAAAGTCAAAGATGTCAACCCCGAAATTGAGGAAATCCTGGAGAAATACAAGATGACACCGAATCCTGCAGTGTCCTCGGATTCTGATGTGCAGTATCGTCTGGTCTCACGGTTTGTCAACGAGGCAGTGCTTTGTCTGCAGGAGGGCATCCTTAACGGCCCTGTGGAGGGAGACATCGGGGCAGTGTTTGGACTGGGATTCCCCCCTTGTCTTGGAGGTCCATTCCGGTTTGTGGACTCCTTCGGTGCAGACAAGCTGGTGGAGAAGATGAGGAGATTTGAAGCAGTCTATGGAAATCAATTCACGCCATGCCAACTATTGCTTGACCATGCAAATGACCCCAGCAAGAAGTTTCACAAGTGAACCTGGACACCATGTGCCAATACGAACTTATGCAGTCCGCCACTAGAACATGCCTAAGATTTGCGTGGATCACAAAAGAAATATAAAAGAATATAAGAAAGGAATTTAAAAATACAATGTTCTCTTTCCAAACTCAAGCATTCTGATTGTTAGAGATGGATATTGAATAATATCTCATTATCTATCATCCCGTTATCTCATTATCTATCATCTCGTTATCTATCATCTCGTTATCTCGTTATATATCATCTCGTTATCTATCATCTCGTTATCTCGTTATCTATCATCTCGTTATCTATCATCTCGTTATCTATTATCTCGTTATCTATCATCTCGTTATCTATCATCTCGTTATCATCTCGTTATCTCATTATCTATAATCTCGTTATCTCGTTATCTATCATTGAAAAAATCCTAACGATAGCCATCCCTAGTCACATCACAGCCTGAAAAGTTTGAGAACCACTGATATAGACTACCTGGATATTCTTATAATTGCTAGCCTACCACCTTGATATAAAATATTCTTGTATTGCGTAACCTTATGTAACTATTCATTGATTTAATTGTATACCAAAATTAATTTGGAAAAGAAAAATATATAAATTAAAAAAAATCACACCTGTGCGAAGTGAGGGGCGCTCACTTCGCATTATCTAACGTTGGATAGTTGGTGTCAAGGTGACGTATGTTTGCTCAGTAGTTGCTGAAGTCTGCTCAGGAGGTTTCCAGCTGGTTCCTTCCACCAACCTGACAGCATCAACCACTGTAAAGAGAGTAAACATTTAAAGAGCAATATAACTTTTATTATAACAAAATATGATATATAAAATCTAAACCAAAAGTATAGTTTGACCTTTATCTGAGCAGGTGAGTTCAACAGTCTTGTAAAGTGAGCTGGTGTTTCTAGTTGAGTTTGAGGTTTCACAGTCCAGGAGAGCAGACTCGTGGCCTTCACACTGGAACTCTTCAGTCCACGTTGAAACGTTGCCCTCTCCATAGAGCGCCCCCTGGAGGTCAGAAGGAGCTCCGCAGCCGAGCTGCCTACAGACCACCTCTGCTTAGACAGTTTAGACAGCCCTGAACTCGTTCGTCTTCTACACATCGTTCTTTACCTGTCTGAGCCATGAAGATGCGTTAGATCACATGCATGCGATAGATTTTGGATATCTGATGTCACACCATGGAGTCCTACGGAGGCTAGCCACTGATGCTAAAACAGCTAACGGACGGTAAATAAGATACTATTAATTATGGATTGATAGACATTAAAGAAATCTCAGATTTCTCAGGTTGGCAAAGTAGGGTTTAAGCAATAAACCCAAGATATTCCGGGTATGGCATAGATTGGGTTGATGCTCTGCTGTGTGTGTTGTACGTCTACTGCTACTAGCGGAGGCGCCACAGGACAGATTTTGATGGAATCGTGCACTTTACGATAAATGTATGAAATTCGGCACACAGTTAGACCATGCCATAAGGAACATTTTTGGCTATAGGGCCCTCACAGATTAGTCCCGTGGTGACCATGGTTGTTAGCTGTTAGTTTACAAAATCAGCTTCTAGACCACCTAGGATCTTCATTCTGGTGACTAATCCTACATTTTCAAGGATGGGGAATACAGTGGTATTATTTAGATTTGTCCTGTGACCATTGCAGCCATTTTTCAAAATGGCCGCCAAACTGCTGTAATTTCACCAATAACTCAAGTTCTAGACCACTTACTTAGGATGTTTATTCTGGTGACTAATCAGACATTTTCAAGGATGAGGAATACAGTGGTACTATTTACAACATGTTGGATAATAGTCAAACGATCAAAATGTGTAATATCGATGTAGTACTGTACATGTGATGTGAGAGTCAAGTGAGCCCAGGACATCAGCTGGTGTACTCCATGTACTCCTCATCAGACCCCCTTTCCAGCTCGCAAACAAGCTCTTCCCCTGAGTACCCCCACCCAGTGAGGTCAGAATACCAGTCTGTGTACTCTTACCCAGACCAGCTTCCAGCTCGCCAACCAGCTCTGCCCCTGAACTGCCAGTGTCCTGCATGGCCAGAACACCAGCCCTTGTACCCCCACCAGATAAGACAGTGGAGCAGCAATACAGGGGGCCACGACCTACCATCCCAATGGGGCGATGGGGTGGCCTTTGAGAAGTTTACACTTACACAAAGTGGATGGATGTCCCAGTTCTGCATTTTGTCAAAGACAGAGCTGAGTGTGAGGCTGTAGCCCCAAGAGATAGGGAAAGCTAATGCCTACTGTCCATTCTGTGAGATTAACGAACACTTCCTCAGTCAGTGTACTAGAGACTCACAACAGAACAGATCACAGAATGGATGACTAGGGAGCTGAACACATACTAGAAGTACTGCACTGGAAGTGTAAACTTCTCAAAGGCCGCCCCATCGCCTTGACAGATGTCGGCTGCCTCCAGCTCACTGGCTATTTTCCGTAACGCTAATTGGTGTGCCTATGCAAACTTGTTGTTGGGTACACCGTGTGGAAGTTCAGGTAAGCGTCGGTCACCAGACGAGCCTCTTCAAGCTAGGATACTTGAACCGCTGGGCGTTGATGGCAGCAGGTTTGAGTGATAATTTGAGGCAAGAAAACTCACTCAGGTCTCTGTTGGTGAAGTCGGGGATGGTAGGTCGAGGCCCCCTGTATTGCTGCTCCACTGTGTTATCTGGTGGGGGGTACAAGGGCTGGTGTTCTGGCCATGCCGGATACTGGCAGTTCAGGGGCAGAGCTGGTTGGCGAACTAAAAGGGCATCTGAATAAGAGTACACAGACTGGTGTTCTGACCTCACTGGGTGGGGGTACATGGTGACTCAGGGGCAGAGCTGGTTTGCGAGCTGGAAGGGGGTCTGATGAGGATTACATGGAATACACCAGCTGATGTCCTGGGTTCACCTGACTCTCACATGTCACAGTTTAAAAACATGTACAGTACTACATCGATATTACACATTTTGATGGTTTAACTATTATCTAATCATACATTTACAAGGATGAGAAATACAGTGGTACTATTTACGATTAGTCACCAGAATAAACATCCTAAGTGGTCTAAATAGTACCACTGTATTCCTCATCCTTCAAAATGTATGATTAGTCTCCAGAATAAAGATCCTAGGTGGTCTAGAACTGGAGTTATTGTAAAATAACAGCATGTGGCAGCCATCTTGAAAAATGGCTGCCATGGTCACCGTGCAAATCTAAATAGTACCACTGTATTCCCCATCCTTGAAAATGTAGGATTAGTCACCAGAATGAAGATCCTAGGTGGTCTAGAAGCTGATTTTGTAAACTAACAGCCATGGTCACCACGGGACTAATCTGTGAGGGCCCTATAGCCAAAAATGTTCCTCATGGCATGGTCTAACTGTGTGCCGAATTTCATACATTTATCGTAAAGTGCACGATTCCATCAAAATCCGTCCTGTGGCGCCTGTGGGAGGTGTAAAGTTTGCCATTGCAGGCAGTGTCTATGGTGTTAATAGGCAGTGTTAACTAACTGACCTGCGGTCGCAATAACGTAGCTGATCCACAAGCCTGAAACGCAGTGTGACACATTTGCATGCATGGGTTTTTCAGGATTTTCTCCTAATTGTGCATTCCTAAAAATATTATCCCTGCTTTATTTGGTATGTTTAGTTTGTTACTGTAATGTGCTGTTGATGTAGGATCTGCTCCCTCCAGTAGAGCTTTGTGTTTCTTATGGGCATATAAGCAGCAAAATCTGAATGCCTTATCTGCTCAACTGTGGCCTATAATGAAGTTCCACACCCGGCTGAGATTATGGAAAAGAAAAACAACATTGGATTATCATAATCAGTCTCTCTTACTGTGTCTCATTAGACACTTACAGTGTATCAGTGTTATGACGCGTTATACGCGTGCGTGCGTGCGTGCGTGCGTGCGTGTGTCTAATTGTACATGATGGTCTGTGTTCATGTGTGTGCGTGGATCACACAAAATGATGCTCGGCAGAGAGTTAATTTACTCTGTACCATCATGTGAGTGTGTGAGGGTAGTTTATGAGTTGTGGTTATGTGCTACTGTATATGTCTTCACTAATGATAATATTATCCCTTGAGGCAAACGGGGCCAGCATTGTGTTATTGTTATACATCCCATGCAGTTATATGAGCAGATATCTTAATTGAATTGCATTCATTTTCTTTGGCAGTTCCGTTGCCTGAGAACTGCCTATAGTGTTGTGTGTAAAGAACAGTGGTGTAAAACTCTAAATAAACATTTAAAAAGTATATAGACTTGGTTGCCATGTGACGTAATTTCTGAAAGGCAGATGTTGGAGGGGCTGGCGCCCCTCAAAAAGTGTTCTGTTAAACGTAATCATCAGAGGATGAATATTTCCAAACAGTTATTCTCTTTTATATGTTCGCAGAAACCTTCCGCTGACGAAGGTATAGGCTATAAGATAGGCTACAGTACATATCTGGTTGTTCATCCAAGCCTATTTGAGCTTATGTGCCAAAATCAGTTGGCTTAATAAAATGCTGATTTTGCAACTCTCACCAGCACTCTAAATGAGTTCCACTGCCAGCTGATTTCAAATTTATATGCAAATAGTGGCCATTTTGAAGACTTCTCCAGCTTTCCTCCAAACAAGCGGATACAACCACCCGCTCTTAGCCATTAACCATGCACATGGAGCATGAGAAGTTACATCAAAGGTGATTTAAAAATAAAACTAGTAAAAAGGTGGGGGGAAAAACCCAAATGAGCATAAATGCATATGAATGAGAATGTGTGAAAGATTTAACTTGACACGGAGAGAGACGGTTCAAAGGTGATGGGAGAGTAGAAGGTGTCAAGCACTCTTCATGCAGGTTGTGTTTTAAGTCACCCCCCCCCCCTTCTCGCTCTCTGTATGTGCTGTTTGTCATGTTTTTTCCCCCACACAGGTTGGCGGCTATTGGTGTCCATACTGGCACAGAGATTAATCCTGCAATAATCACAGTTTTCCCTTCTGCTGTGTTGTAGCCATCTGCTACTCCATGAGGTTATGTGTGCACTCTCTCACTCAATCGCACATGCACGCACGCATGCACGCATGTGCACACACACAGGCACGTACGCACACACGGCACACACAGGCACGCACGCACGCATGCAAGCACACCAAGTTTCTCAGCTGCATTCAAGAACACATACGGTACATACAGATTTGGCCTCTCCAGGTTCAAGGCAAGCATGCTGTTCATCAAGGTTCTCAATCTGTTTGCAACTATATGCATGCCCAGCAAATGTGTGACTGCCTGGCATACAGACAAAGACATACAGCCTGTATGTGTGGGGTCTGGGAAGACATTCACACGCACTGCCACAATTATTTTAAGCTTATTATTTTCTATTGCAATACAGCAGTCACAAAGTGAGGTCCGGAGACCCCCAGAGGTCCATCCAGGGGTCCCCAGCAAAATGTGATAGACTCCTTTTGGCCCTTCTCCAGGGCGGCATCTTTTCTTCTTTCATTATGTGGTCACTGTAGTCACTCAGACTACACCAGATTGCCAGTCTGGTGTAGGCCAAAAATAGCAGATATACAAGCTCACAATGTGTTAACTTGCAACACAACGTGCTGTGAACGTACTAACACTATAGGGTTTAAAAGGGACATTTCACCAAAGTGCAGTCACTCAATGTTAATAGTATTTGTAGTATAACAGCAGCACAATTTGAAATTTGCACTCTATGGCCAAAAAAATAATGAGTCTGTGTGTTTGAGTCTGTGTGTTTGACTAGGGTTTGCTGAATTCCTACAATGACCATAATGCTTAAGTGCACTAACCCTCCTTAATTGTGGTGAGGGGGGAAGCTGCGTGGAGGTGTGATTTGTAATCCAGGAAGGAAGTGAGACCACAATGACAAATTGTGGTCAGGGCGTCATGACTGAAATATCTAAAAGCACATAACCCATTCCAGAGAGGGGAGCCATTTTTGGTGTTTACCCCCTTCAGACGCGAAACCATTTTGGGCTTCTGTACAGTATGTACACATTGTACAGTATTAAAGAAATTCGAAAATGTGATTCTATGCTGATGATATTGGATTTTTTTCAGAAAACTTGGGTCAGGATTTAGAAGGCATTTTTAGAATCGGCCTCAGGCTGAAATGGGGTTTGTATGTGTGTCATGTGTCCAAAACATAATTAAAAAAAAAAAGCTCTGGTGGGGTGGAGTTGGCCCCAAAGTGTTTAGTTTCACTGACAGTGCTTTCTGTGTTTCCATATGTCTCAGAAGATAAGCACAGAAGATAAGGTTATCCTTTTGGCATGAATGCATGCTCAATTTGGTGTCCGTGTTTTGTGTGTGTGATACAAAGTTGATAAACTCTGCCCTGCGGCCTCATTAATTTCCATGCTAATAAAGATGTGGCACCATGCCAGCTGTCAGGATTACTATCATCCTATGGTTTATACCAGTGCAAACACAAATCCAACAAAATCCACATCAACACTACACTACTTTTTCTTTTTGCGTATGACATTCATTCCACTAAATTTCAAAGACAACTGTATTATTTTTAGGAAAGTATGCCCTCTAAATGGTCTAAATGGTTAAAGCCTCACTATGAATGACATTTATGAAATTATTGGTAGTACATGTGTACGTGCGTGGTGCGTGCGTGCGCGCGTGCACGTAGCATTGATCATGAGACATATCATTTTACCAGTTCCGCACATTTGGCCCCTTGACCTCAATTCAAGAACATAACAATGGCCAAAAGCAAAATCAATAATGATGGAGGACTTGATCGACTTCAAATGAGGCCTGTGGTGACCATAATAACACTGTACCTGACATGATCTCTCCTTTACTCCTCTCTCCCTCGCGCTTTCATCTAATAATAACGTGCATGAATAATCATCCTCTTTCTACCCTCTTTCCTCACCATCAGCATAAACCTCTATTCATCTCTAGCCCCTCCCACGCAATTAGCCACATTCACGTAGCAGCCATTTTGCTCTTACATCATACTCGGGGGAGTGGGGGTGTACCTCCAGAATAACCCCTGAAAAAAATAACAAAACCTACCGTTTCCAACTTTCCGGACTCACATTATTTTACATATTGTGTCATATTGGAAGAAAGCTGTCGGTTTCGCAGAAAAAAGAAACAAAGGTTTTGTTTGTTTGACTTTCTTTCTGTTTTCTATTTCCCCTTTTTTTGCGAGCTATCGACGTGAAAGTTGATCCTTATGTTGGGCATGCTATGCAAACATTTTCAAAACCTTTCCAAGGAAATATAAAATGTGGTAAAGAATGAACAATGCCCAACATACTGTATGCCCAACAATGCTAAAGGACCCATGCACCCTAAAGTCTCTACATTGGTTCAGCAATGCGGTTATATTTGTGATTCCTGAATATAGTTTCCCTCAGCCTCTACATTTAGATGTCCCACATGCATCGAAAGGCCGCCTTTCGATGCATATAATTAATCTCTGATTGTCTGGCGTTGTACAGATTTGTAACACGAGCGTGCAAGCTTCTCCTGCCTTTTCCTTGATACTCTCCCTCATCCTCTCTGACTCGATCCACACAGCACAACATGGGAATGATGTCCTTCTTCACTGTCCCATGGGGACTGCTTGTAGAAGACATAGAAGGAGCATGCAGATGCAGGTGTGTGTCGGTATTGTACATCATATCGCACCTCTCCCTGGGCTACGGTGCAGCTCTGCGTGATATGCTTCTCCTCCCGTTCATCCTCATCCATGCTCCTCCTATACACACATAAAACGCATCTTCTAGTCTCTGCAGTCTTGTGCGTGGAGAACACACACACATGCACACGCACATGCACGACCGCACATGCACGTACACATGCACGCACACACACACATCTCTCTTTTTTTCCCCATTCGACATATCCACCCCCCCTCATAAAACATAAAAGTGATATAGATATTATGTGCGTGTCTCCGCGGGTTTGCAATAACACGGGACATCCAATCCACTCTATCAGCAAGAGCGTCATGTTATTGACCATCTGAGAGATGTCTCCCACCAGATAATTATCTGCATGTATCATAACCTCTAGCTATGGCCCGCCTCCTCCCCCCAACCAAGCTAATCTGCCACCGGGGCGAGGTTGGAGGAGAGGGTTGTGTTTAATGACAACACGTAGAGCCAATTGTGAGCAATAAAAAGGGTAAACTTGATATTATCCCTGCGGAGGGGAGATATAGTGATGGCGCTGAACAACAAATGGATACATAATTTTGTCGCTGGGCAAATATACAGACCTGGCGAACCACTGACCCCTGAGGGGGGTCCATAATATTGCGGACCTGGGAAGAAAAGGGTTAAGTTAAATTTAAATAAAAAGACAATTGTGCCTATAATGGCATGCCCAAAACAGGGCGCCAATTTGAAAGTATGTCTGTAGATTTATAATTGTAACCAATGAAAAGTATTAATAAGAGCCTGTGTCTAAATTAACTAAATAATAACTACACTATTGGAATGCATTTTTTTCCCTCCTCCCATTTTCTGAAAAATAACAGTTTTGGTTTTCTCACGACGCCGACAATATGAAAATGCATTTGACACAAATAATGCCATTTGCAATAGCTGAGAGATAGACTGAAAGGCACCGTCTAAAACAATCTGAGCACAATATACTACCAATAATATATCAGCGAGATGGACAAAGAAGAGAAAGAATGGAAAAGTTCAATATACAAACACTATAGAAAGTCAGCTGGCAGACAGATGGGTAGAAACACAAACAAGCCATAAAGCCATGGACGGAGGAAGATGGACAAACAGAGGCCATCGGCTGTGTCTGTCTGTCTGTCTGTTGCCTTGTCCATAACTCAGTCCTCCCTAGAGTTTTCCCTCTGAAAAATAAAAATCGGGCGCGCCGCGCGGTAGTTCCTCTACCAAGGTTGTCGGGGGAGAACAATCCATCCCTCTCTTTCCGCCTCTTTTCTCAGATTTCTCCTCTAAATCTCATCTGGCTTCGTCATAAAAATGACAGGCTGCCTGGGCAAGGTGTGGTGCTTATATCAGCATGGAGCCAGGATGGGCTGGAGACAGTGTAAACTAAGTGACAGCGTGGGGCCTTTCATGTATTTATCTCAGTGTGTGCTTCGGTAACTGCATTAAAAGAAACATTTCCACATTTTCAAGAACTGAACAAAAAGTAAAATTGCATTTGTTTTCCTATATGCCTATACTGTTTTCATATACCAATGCATGGTCGATAGTTTAGCTTGATCTCGCAGTGTTGGCCAGAGAGAGGGAGGGAGAGAGAGAGAGAGAGAGAGAGAGACTACAATAGTATTGACATTCAAACTGCAGTCTGAATTTGTCAATGGTCTTTCGGCCACAAATAGTCATATAGGCAAAGCATGCTGCATTACTGTGGGGACTAGTGACTTACTGACTTCTGTGTTCTAATTCAATAGCTAAACTTGGATGAGAAATCTATCAAGCAATTGCAATTCCCATTTACCACTGCAGTGATTCACACTAATTGTAAGTTTTGCCACACACACACACACACACACACACACACACACACACACACACACAAACA
>OOFJ01028694.1:3361-13391 GCA_900323375.1 Benthosema glaciale
GCGACAATGTTAGCCCGATCATAAATTGTTTCAGATTTGACTTCAGTCCGGTGGTGGCACAATTCTTCTGACGCATAAAGTTGGCTCAATAAATTGCACACACAGAACAGAACAATGTTGGTTAGCCTTGTAGACCCAGACAGAAGACATTGTTGTTCCGAGTGTGTAATTGTGCTGTGATCTTTGAGATTGGAGGTTACGGGCTCCATTTTCGTCACCCCTTATCCCTAAACTTCTTTGCCTTTTTTTTTTGCTATTTTGAAAAACATTTTTGAATAGTTCAACTAGCCAATCTACATTGACACGTTGTGAGCTTGTAGACTGGCCATTTTAACTATTCAAAAATGTTTTCAAAATAGTAAAAAAGACAAAGAAGTTTAGGGATAAGGGATTTAGTGAGTGACGAAAATGGAGCCCTAGGTGTGGTTTCCCTGATGGAATGTCATTAGTGGACTCTCTGTCTCTCTCCCTATCAACTAGTACCAAAGACCCTGCTCAAAGAGGTAGATCCGGCCCTTCTCGGGTCGCCCTCACCTCCCACACTGGACATAGAAGAAGGTAATATCATTAAGTCTTTCACTGCAGCCACAGTTAAGAGTTTCATTCCAAAACCAGATGTTCACTATTTCAATATGTTGGCATTCATTGCTGGCAGTTTATTGCCCTTTGACTTAATATTGCATATTAAGTTTGCACTCTCCTTTTAACCCACATAATTCTCCCAGTTCCTCCAACAGATTTGGAGGGGCCTTTTCCCAAAGGCTCTCGCCTACCAGACAACTCAGGAGCAATGATGAGCAACTCTCTTGTCATTACCTATGCTTATATCAAAGGTAGGCAATCTCACATGCACAAGTACAATGTTTATGTATAAGCTGTACTGTGCTCACATATACACAGATATCACACAAATCTAATGCAAAATCTGACAAATTAGCTGTGCATTGATTGGCTTTATACACCAGGAGGTTCCCCAACCGCTAACCTTTCCATGCCAAGGGTTTCCAAATAGTCATAACGTCTTGCTTATTGGTAAGTTGTCCTCTCTGCTCTGCAGAGCATCCAGAGATGGCTGCACTGCTGTTCACCTCTAGCGTGGGTGTCGGCCTGCTGCTTACCCTGCTGGCTCTGTCCGTCAGAGTGACCTGCAGGGGCCGCCGGCGCCGACTCAGAGTCAGCACAACCACAGCAAAGCCCCCCCACCAACCCAGCCGGGATGAGGAGGATGATGATGAGGAGGATGAAGACGGGGAAGAAGAGGGAACAGGCAGCTCTTTGATCTCTGCAGCAGACAGGAAGTCGGGGTATGACTGGGAGGAAGTGACGTACGTGACCGAGGCAGCGGAACGTGCAGAGCGGATCGACCGCAGGGACATGGTAATGCAGGAGATCTGGATGAACGCCTACTACATGAACGGCACGTCCTGTGGGCTACACTGATCTGTGACCAGCTGACGTCGTGCAGTGCCGTGAATGGCGTTTGCGTAGATTCGCCAAAGACACATCGATTAAATGTGCAGCAGTTTTAGTCTTGGGAAAAAAAGAGATGATTCATGAAGACAATTTCAAGTTCAAGTGTGCGATGACTTGCTTGTTTACATAATTATCTTAAAAGTTGCTTGGAATGGGATGTTATGCTGTAAAAGCATAGTGACCACTGACTGGTAATATGAGCATACAGTACATATGCTTGTCTTTAATTATTATAAGGAGCTACTGATTTCCCTCCCTCACAAAATCTATTTAAATAAATTCCTGGAGGGCTGGTAGTTATATGACTATAGGAACAGTGATGTTTAAAATTAGCTGTTTTTTAATGATTACTAATTTCACTTGAATTTCACATTTTTATGGGTCACACAATGAGTAAATATCCATTTTGTTTTTTATACCAGAAAAAGCAAAGAATATTCACATTTATTTCAGGAATAAACATGGCACATTGTGACATTTTGTGAGCTTGATAGATCAGCTATATTTGTTTTTGAGGTATCAAGCTGTATTTTTAAGAATTAACACTGAGGATTTTACTATATTAATCCCACTAAATATCCCATATAATTTGTGATTTCCTGCACGCTATGCGGAATGTTTTCCCATGCGGTCCGGTGGGTTGAACCCAGCAACAACAGTTCCTGACTGGAACACACGCACAGGAACAAATCTTCCCTGCTGAGGAAAAAGCACTGTCACTGTGTTCCGGAACCGACGTCCTCCTCAACAACATGCTGGAGAACATGTACAGTGTACACTGTGAACTCTAGCACATCCCCCAGTGGGGGAAAGGGTTCCGCTATGTGGCAACATCCTGCCTAAGAGCAGCATAGGGTTTCATGGGTGCTGCTGCCAAGGATGGATGCGAGGGAGGGGCACAAAGAAAGGAAAGGTGTAGTATCCCGATTCCCGATGACTCATCAACCAAATGGACCCTCCCAGGTCCACTTGCTTACATTTTGTTAAACCACACTTGATTCCATGCCATGTCATCCACAAGATACGTAGATAGTACACATATGTACACAGTTTTAAGCACATTCATCAGTGCAGTATGACTTTACTGGTGTTCTAAAAAAAAATTGATATTTTATTTTGCACAGCTTAATATAAATAAAAACACGTTTACACTGTGAATGTTTGTAAATAACTCAACAAGGGACAGACCTGAGTTTATAGTAGACATGCGTGTCTACTATATGTTCAAATTCATGTGCAGACTGTGGGTGTACTGTTTATGTACAGTCTGACTATAATTGTAATTGAACACGTGCAGTGAAAGGTTATGAAAGGAATCTGCCAAACACTTAAATGGGCAAGAAACAACATTAACCCACTAGATGTCAGACTTGGTTAGCCAATTACCCCCCTCCGTCTAGGGATGCACCGAAAGGGAAATTCTTGGCCGAAACCGAATACGGAATATAGGAAACAGTTGGCCGAAAACCGAATACTGAAAAGCCGAATATGATTAATATTATATATATTTTTTCCTACCATTGCTGTCATGGACAAAGTCCAGTCCGCACCTTTAAAGCAACCTGATTATGGCAAAATACATCATTATGGAAAAACTTAACTTTTGTATGCATTGATTGCATACACTATTCAGTGATATATTTTCGGCCTATTCAGGCCGAAACCAAATAGGCCGAAAATGCATTTCTATTTTTTTTTTTTGCAGAATATTTTCTGCGGCCGAATATTCGGTGCATCACTTTTTCGTCTTTCTAAAGTTTAGGGGAACACGTACGTCGTTAGCCATAGCAGAAGCACACACATGTATATTGGTGATCACTATCATTTTACAAAGCTAAGATAATTCTGTCGTCAATATGACCTTTAAGTGAAAAAGCTGTGCATTGTTTTGAGGCACGGTGAGTCTAATCATTTTATCCCAACACTAAACCAGATGATCTCACTAATTATTTCCCTTTTCTCTGGATAAAAGTTTGTTAAATCGGTTGAAATTAACCCGGCACCCTGCGTACTCTTGGCTCTCAGTGTCATGTGATGTGACATCACCGTGTTAAGGCGTGGCCGTGGAGGGCTGCAGACAGATTTGATGGAGATGATCCAGTGGTGGGCGGGGCCAGGCCAGAGTGCAGTGGCTAGTCCAGACATAGACATATGAGGTCTGCACACGTGTTCATCCGCTACCTAGGCCCCCATTTGATGTTAGTGAGACCCTGGAACTGTCTCTTCAGAGCCTGTCTGTCCGACAACGACGAATCCAGATGGCTGTCATCGTCGGCTTCCTCAAGTTTCTGGAACATAAGTGTCACCAACTTTCAGAACCACATTTGCCACAACCAGGAGTATGGATTTGTAACAGTCTACTCTACACGGGTTGAAATGCAATGTGGACTGCAATGTTTCAGTGAACATGTTGCCTGCAGGTCCTGCCCTCACCTTCAGATCCTCCTGTCTCCTGTAGTGGTGCATCATCATTTGTTTCTGCTGCTCTTCTGTGATCAGAGGCTCTCTCGCAGGCGCCCCCTGGCCACTCTGAAAGGAACGGCCGCACATACCGGCACATGTCAATATACAGTATGTATCCCACAATACCTCAAAACAGACAAATTAACCGTGTTATAACAAAAGGCAGTTAACATTCATTTAGGCTGTAAGAGGGCCTCACCTTTTGGATTTTAACAACAATCTTGGTCTTCTCATTTTTGCCAATGTAGTCCTGTAGCTTTTTCCCTCTCTGCATCTCCTTGGCAGCCCACCATAGCTGACACTCATCCTCTGTGATCACCTGCAGAACTGCCTGGAGTTGGAGACAATAATGATAGGAGTAGAGATTGACGGATTGAAAGAGAACGAAAGACAGAGAGAACTTGACTAAAATCTGGAATAAAATGGATCAGACCACAATATGTTTTAGTAAAGCTACATTCATAATGACTTTCCTGGAGCTAATCAATAATGAATTAGACCTGTTTGATCCCCATGAGTGAAATTCAAGTTTTCAGCTTCACCCAGCTGATTGCTGCCTAAGTAGGTGGTCAGCAGTTGTGGGTTAAGTGTCTTGACACTCGGCACATTGGCTGAATACATTACATTAAGTAAGAAGAAATTAGCCTTCAGATCAGTTCTATTCAAAATATATGGAACTAAAGTCTAGACAGCCATTCCAATTTACCTGAGTCCCTGAAAGGTCTTCCTGGTTCTCAAACTCCATCCTGATTGGGTCGTGGGGAGGTAGACCCATGGGGTAGACAATCATGACTGCACCCCTCAGCTGGTCCAAGGCTTCCTTCACCACCTCCATGGTGACACACACATTGGCCTGCACTTGTTTCTGAAGAACAAAATAGTGCAGCATGAAAGCTCTGGAGGCGTGTGTGTGTGTGTGTATTTTATGTTATAAAACACTGAATACTTCCACAATTAACGCAAAACGTACTTTTGAGATGAGTGCCCTTGACTCTTCCATTGTCTTCATCAGCACCTCTTTCATCTTCTCGTTTGGAGCTGGTAGAAAGTAGGCGGACATGTTTTGATTGTGAGACACTCATATGGTTATCGTGTACTGTCTGACACTCTTCAAAATAAAATCACGTTTCCTCTTTCAATAACCAAAAACATGCAAAATTATATTGTATGCGTTATGCAACTATTAATAACTATACTACTAATAACTATAACATAATAATTATAGTCCCCTGGAGAAATAAATATTATAAAGCTCACTCACAACACGCTGAATCACTACACATTGTGAGCTTGTACGTTACCAGTTTTCACTGTTTTAAAAAAGTATTCAGCCATTTCACAATAGAGGGTAAATTTGGGCATCCTTGATATAAAAATGTAATGTAAAAATGCCTGCTTACCGTGTCCATTCCTCCGCCCCATCTCGTCCTTCCTCAACACCAGCCCTCCACTGGGGACACACTTGTCTTCCCACTCGTCTCTCAGTTTCAGATCCACAATCTGGTCATCGGTCAAGCCCTGCATGTTGGGAGGGAGTGTGATGCCATGGTCTGCCAGCTCTGGGATCTCTGAGAGAGTTTCAATGAAATGACAGCAAACGGTTGATGATTTCTATAACATTCTGGGCACTGGCCACTGTACTCAGCAGGTACAGTGGCTGGTGTGTGAACGGACTAGAGTTTCCCTTAGGGACCAGTTCAGTATGCTGATTATTCACAGCAATGTCTCCCAACCTCTTCTCTTTTCTGCATCAGGGCCCACTTGGAAATCTTGATAGGGGGCCCGCAAGCGGCAATTGCCATACAAATACAAGTTGAATTTACCTTAACAGAACTGTATATGTAAACGGTAAACGCCACAGTGTTCATTTATCAATTTGACTGAGTGTATAATATATATAATGCAGTATAGGGGTATAGGCAGACTCAGACTAAAAACAAATGTCCTGATGAGATGAAACCCAGCAGTGCTCCCTAGCCTAACATTTAGAGTCTAAATGAGTAGAGTCTTTAAATCTACGAGATTAGATTGAAAATGTCAGAATCGAAAAAATACATCTACGTGCGTCTAAATGCTCTAAAAGTGCTCCCCGGCATGATCTCATCCGTTTTTACCTGAACATATCCTGTCCACTTTGAGTATCCCGTTGTAAATGGCTGAGATCTGCTGGATGAGGGTGTCCACTGGGACTTCCACTGTGGTGTTGAACAGAAACTGACTTTCATCCCCTCGCTTCAGATGCAATTGCACCATTTTTTTGGAGTCAACAGAACCAGCGGCCGGTGTTTACTCCCTGAAAGATGAGATTAATAGAGTAGAGGTGGAAACATAAGGAGGATCAGACTGTTTGTTTTGAGAGTAAAGCTTCTCTTCGGTCAGTGTGGTATCCATAGCAACATCAAACACTGCATGGACGCTTCCAGAGCTAACTTTGACCGAACCGAAACTAGTAGTAATCGAATACTGTGACTGTAACAACACTAATATTAATTATATATAAATAATTATAACAGACCAGCAACTACATTATGTATCATTTATGTTATAGCTGACCAATTTCGGTATAATAACGCCACACCAATAACACTGTGATATGTTTGTTGACATCGTTTCTACATCTTATTATTGACCCCTGACAGACTATACAGTCTCAGTCAACACTATTCTGTATTTACTTGAAAATAGTAACATATACCTGCCACGTAAAGCTGCAATTACAATAGATTGGGTCCACTTAATTCTTCAGTGATATAAAACACGCCAGTCATCCTCTCTTACCAACACATGATTGTTATTGTAACAAGAGCGTTGTATGAATCCCACCTCATTTCTGGGATAGACCCGCCTTGCCATGTGTCTGATTGGCTCCCAGACAGGCGGGAGCCAATCAGACGCTTGGTAAGGCGGGTCTATCCCGGAACTGACGTGGGATTCATAATAACGCTGTATTGACTCTTCCTCTGATTTTCGGCAGGCTTACCGCCTGTAAAACGGAATGCTGCCGCCTAGTGTTGAAGTGCTGAAGATGGATTACAGTGTATGTCTTTTATCACACTGTATGGTATAAAACAGGAGCTCCCAAACCTTTTGATGTCAGGGACCACAATTTGAAAATATATTCCAAGGACCCCTGTAAGAGACGTTTTTTTTTTTTTACAATTCTAGCAGTGTTTTTTAACCATTTTCATCATAAGGCCACGGCCCCTCATTTAATGGCTTTTCTATCGCTGGGACCCCATATTGTAAAATCACTGTTAATTTTACTCAGAGTGTACACATGGAACCAAATAGACCAGTCCATTTGTAACTCTTACAGACCCATAACCCAAAGTTACAGACCCATAAGGGTCCATTTGGTTCCAAACTATAATTTAGCTGGGGACCCCCTGGAACTATCTCAAGGACCCCTAGGGGTTCCTGGACCGCACTTTGGGAACCACTGGTATAAAGTGAATAGTGAGATACTTTATTAGGCACAGTTTAAAAGTCTCGTATCTGATGAATAGAAGCAGTTCTTCTCATGTGCAGTCATAAATAACAACAGGACAAGCAGGTGACATCTAGGTCAACTGACATTTATTATTGCATACATACAACACAAATTGCTTCTTACATGAATGTGCAGTCAGCTGTGTCACTGTGCACTTACAATATGGAGCCTCGGTTATTACATAGTACATGAATTGCAGCTTTTACACTTTTCTCTTTAATACATACAGAATATGGTCTTTTTTTACGACACGAGAATTTTATATACTATTGGATTATATTCATAAAAAGGGGACACGAACCTGACAAAAAAAGGACTTTGGAGTAAATCTTTGTTTCCTATAAAACCTGACATGACACATAAGCGCTGGCTAGTCGGCTATTGAGAAAAGCTTAAGCTATACAGCATCTACTGCACACAGATCTGAACAACATAAATGCATTTCTTTATAAGATTACACGACGACTTCCAGCACAGGGCAGTAAGCAGCTGGCGGCTGGCTGAATCACTTGATAAACAATGCCACCACATTCAGTATAGTGACAGTGACATCTATTCTGAACCCGTGCAGTGCTAAATTGACGGTTATTTTTCTATGTGTTTGAATGGGAGCACACAGTATGAGAGAAGCTTTAGTTAGCTGATACTTTCCTTGTACAGACCCTGATCTCCACCCTCCCAATACCTACAGTTAAGTTACTGTATGCCTTCTAAATTCTCGATTCCTCCTCGATTGTATGTGTGTGTTCAATTATATTACAATGACTGTTGGCATCAGGGGTGGTGGGGTGTGTGTGAGTGTGAGGGGTTCTACTCTCAAGGAGCTTTGTGTTTAACAGTTTGCATGTATATCGCCAGCAATGTGCCAGTGTACAGGTGTGTGTACAATGTGCAGGTACCTGGGGAAAATTTTAAAAACACCAAAGAAAGGCAAAAGCGGGTAAGATGGGTGAAAACTGACTTCAATACTTTTATGTCACACCTGACATCACCACAGACACACCCAAACAATGGCTTGAGAACTCTACGCAGCTTTGTTACAAGTACTTCATTTGAGGGAATAGTCATAGTGTAATGTAAGTAATAATGGTTCTCCAAAAACGTAACAGTTTTACTGAACAGTGACTCCTCGTTCAGAACCTAAATACATTTTGGACATATTTATACGATATGAGTACCCTGTCCTGTCCAATAAACCCTACCATAGGGAATAGGTTAGGCTCCACAGGCTGCTGTCTCCACTGCCAAACACTGTACATACACACGCATGTCCAAGTAACAGACACGATCACACACGATAAGACATCACACACCTCAAACACAGCACATCACAACAGCACCAGCAATATAATATTACCAAGAGGGACTTTTTTCCTCACAATTGAAATGAAAGTTTAGTTCCTCTAATTGAGAAACATTCCCTCTCGCCATGTCCTGTACGTACATCTGCCACTGTTGTCTCGGCCTGATATATCCACCAGCACTGACCCTGATCAAGTCAACACAGTAGAGTAGTTTGCCTACCTACGCTTATCAAATCAGCAAATTCCCAAGTGGAGATGCTCGTCAAGAAATTAGAATGACAAAAAAGGGATCCATGTGAAGGGATGACATCAACTCCCAATGAGCAAATACTTTTTCTTTTTTTTTTAACCGATAAAAAAACAGAAGAAGCTTGATATGTTTTCACATGGTGTCTTTGTCAAAAGCTTTAATGGTGTACAATGCTACTCCAGTGTATGTCTGTTTGGTAACTGCAAATATTCCATTCAAATTATTACGGCCTTTATTCTTGGGAGTTGCTGTCAAACCCTTTTTACAAGTCAAACTAAATACTTGCCGTAAATGAGGCACAGGCACGCGCGCACACACACAGAGACACACACACACACATACAATCACATAACCACATTCTTTAAAATGTACAGCAGTATGATTTGAAGCTTTGGATCAAATCATGAGTCAAAGCCCTCAACACGGGAGGCGAAACCTCAAGCAGGGTAAAAATAAAAAGTCCCCTTTGCCTCGTTTCAGCCTACAGGTGCTCTGTAACTTTGTCATACGAGTCTCTGGCTTCAACCCAAAGACAGCAGGTAACATCATATCAGTGCATATTGGTTACACTGTGCATACCACAGAAAGTCAGCACAAAACACACGTAAGCAGGGTTAGAGTCTGCCTCGGAAATTGTGTACATACATAATCACTATGTATAGGAATTTTATATAGAGCTTACAAAAAATGTATTCAGCTAAGCAAAGCTGCCCGTGCGCATGAAAGAAAGTGACATAATGAAGAGGAAAAACAGAAAAAAATGGCTTGATTCGACACTTGACCGGCGAGACAGATATCAGAACAGAACATTATGTTTCTGCGGCAGTGAGCGGTTTCACCGTTTAACGCTTCAGAGCTGGCGACGTGACGTCGATAAAAAGCATAGCAAGATATGAGAGTCCTCTCACGCCAAGCGCAAAACTGTAAACAGACGGCAATTCTTTGCAACTCAAAAGTAATTGATAAAGACAACGAATACATTTTTATGGTGACCACATAGCTGTGATGCATAGCCAACAATGTCATTATGCAGAACGGGCGATGGGGGGG
>OOFJ01028695.1:2065-13137 GCA_900323375.1 Benthosema glaciale
CCCCTGTTTGGTAGTACTGGATTCTATCTTTGGCCTGCGGGACGAGATCAATGGATTCAAGCTAAATTAAATCCCATGGCCGGTAAACGTTTGTATGACCCAATATAAGAGTCCTAGTGTGTGATTTGTGAAACAGTGTGAAAGGAGCCCCCCTACACACACACACACACAGTGTTCTACACCTGCCAACCAGGTGAAGAAACCCGTTTGTGTTTTTTAACCTATGCTTTATATGAAATATACAAGAAATTACTATTAAGATTTTATGGAAGATGCTTCTGAACATTTTGCTAGTTTGACCACATGAAATGCTCTAACCTTAAATCAATAACCAAAAATAGCCGACCTACAAGCTTTCAATGCGCCTCAGTCTGCGATGCATTGAGAGGGTGTAGATCGGCTATTTTCGCTGCTTAACATACTTCCATTCTGTGGAATCCAAATGACTGAAATCAGTCGTCGCGACTCTGAACTTTAATCCACGTGGACAGAAAGGAAAGACGGAGGGGGCATAATAGGAGGGAGGAACAAAGAGGGAGAGGGTACAGGAAAGACACAGGCAATAATAGGTTAATAAGGAGGAACGCAAATGGTGGAAGGGAAGTTGCCATCCAGTATGGACTTTTATGTGTGCTGTATATATTTTTTAATAATTATTATGTGCACAAATGGTTTAAAAAGACCATCGATTTTTACTTTCTACAGAGATTTGGAGTAGAGAGGGAAAAACAGTAAGGATGCCTAATATAGAGCCCTGGGGAACTCCAGACAAGTATGAATACAGTGATTAAGCGGTTCTGTGTCTGCATGGTTCAGCAGGTTCTCATAGGGAACTCACCTTTTCCTCAATCCAGGCTTCGATTGAGGTCTTGTTACGAATAATGACTTTCATCTGTGGAGGAGAGTCGGATTCAAAATAAATAAAATCGAAAGCAACTTTCCTACTAAAAAAATAAATAAAAAAAGAAATAACACATTCTTAGTTTTACCACTGAGTTTTCCTCTGCAAGGTATATATTTGAAAACAAATCATGATCTTTCTTTTTCACTAAAATCTTTGCTTTTGGGTGTCCTTTGAACAGCATATTTACAGATAGGGGTCTGCGGCCAAGTACATACAATTTGGGGGGGGTATACGGTAATACAAGTTTTGAGAAACACTGACCAACAAATATATGAATTGGCCTGAGGTCTTAAAGAGGCTTACCTGTATGAAAAACAGCATGCCAACGGCGATGGTGGTACCCAGTGCCAAGCCTAAGGCAAAGAGCGTGGCAGCAAAGGCGGGTACACTGAATGGCATGAGAGGCTGGAAACGCCGCACAGCACTCATGTCTATCTTCACAGTGCTCCAGCCAAAGGAGATCTGGTGGAACAAGCAAATCAAGCAGGTTGTACAGTCTGTTTGCAACAGGCCTATAAGCCACGGTTAGCTTTGATACAATAAAAACAGTATTGATTTAGGACGAAGCATTTTGTAGCAAAGATATTAGTGCATACACGATTCTGCAAAGTTATACACATTACACACAATTCAAAATAGAAAAGAGAACACTTCAAAAACATCCAATCCCTGAAAACCACAATAAATGTAATGTTAAGAGACTGCAGTATGATCAGGGCTGACACAGGCAATTAATCTAATTTCAGACTTGGTTCATACTTAACATATGCACACAGTTGTTATAATTAGTGTCTGGTCGAGCATCCATGCAGTATTTCATACACCAGACAAATATAAATAGACAAATGGCTTTGCACATCCAATGTTAAATTTCAATTCAAACAAACGTCAAACAACTCCAGTGGGGCTAGAAACTGTACCTCGAGAAAAGCCTGCAAGCCACCTAGAAAAGCATTATTCACAATGACCAAAAGTTATTACTTAAGTACGTCATTTTAGGAAAAGAAAAAAAAAAGAAAAAAAGAAAACCACTTAAAATTTTGAAAAACCAAAATAAATAATCAGAAAACAATTAGTCAGAGTACCATTTTTAGTATTTCTTAGTAAACACTACAATGGTGACTAGTGACTGCATGGCCTAGTTAATGGCTAGCAAACCACTAGACATAAATTAGGCCATCCACATCCGTTACATCGACACAAGTATCGATTCAGATTGAACGAGGAATGCCAAGCAAGCGACAGCGAGGACACAAAACTTTTAATTTTACAATTTAGGCCTATCCTGAGTGACTTACAAGTGCAAAATCATGTAGCAAGCTACGCAAGTAGAAACCTGTCTATAGTCTGTCTTTAGTAAACGGTCCCCATAGACTCTGAACTCTCCAAAGTGGGGTTCAAAACTAACAAATCAAGTTAATCAACTGTTGCACATCAACACAATGTCCTGAAAGGAACCACGGGAACATGTGTCTTTCATTCTTATTTTAGCCTGATATACTGTGTGTGTGTGTGTGTGTGTGTGTGTGTGTGTCAAACCACCAGCACTAGAGTCCCTGGCTGTTGATCGCCACACCTGGAGCTCTACGTGCCACGAGGCAGACACTCGCCTCCAGGAGAAGCTCACAGAGAGGAGAGTACAGCGGCGTGCGCAGAGGCATCAACGTGCCTTAGCACCACCGACCTCCACTGCTGCCTTCCCCTGCCCCTCCTGTGACAAAGTCTGCGGATGACGCACCGGTCTGAGCAGCCACCTGGCTTGGCACAGACGTCAAACAGCCAGAGGCTTTCAACAACTGGACAAAGTCATGCCACAAAAACTACTACACAACAACGTAGAATATCAATACGTATAGATTATGTGGGTATGTGTGTGTGTTCTTCTACTGACCCTCTCGTACAGCTGTGTGTACATGGTCATGATGAAGATGAAGGCGGCGTGGGAGCAGCCCAGCGGAGCCAGCAGCAGAAAGCTGGTGAAGTAGGCGTGGTTCTGGTGACCGCAGCAGTTGTTGATCCAGGGACAGTGATGGTCCATCTTCATCACACACCTGTAAGACAGGAGAATGGCAAGGAATGCGCTGTTTATATGGAACATTAACTACTAACTGAAAGAGCTACAGTATATAATTACTTGTAGACAAACTAAACTTCTATTTTTCTTAAATGTACCCAAAATAGGGACACCAGGGTTAATAATCTGCTCTTGTATTTTCTTCCCCACCTGACCATGATTTTATGCGTATATCTTATCTGTATGGCAGTTACATTAAAAGAGAAACACGTTGTCTACACTCAAAAGTGGTTATTTTCTTCATTCTTCTCATACACCAACTAATTATTAGCATTTGTTGGTAGGAAAGTAGTGAATCACGTTGAATTCCGTCAACATTAATCCATCCTAATAGTGTTTGAGGTACCTGTTACACTTGCGACAGTGGTGGGACCTGGGACCCTTGAAGCCTTGACACACTCTGCAGAACTGGAGGTATTGTAATTCTTGTTGGTTCTCCTGTTGAGTGAAAGAAACAAGTCAAATGTATATACATTTTGACATACATGTGCACAACAATGTGTTGTCAGTTATTTTCGGTATAGTATAACTCAGCCTTAGTGCTAACAAAAAGTTATCTCTTTCTGCCAAGGAGAGAGCCTTACTGGTTTCCATCCTAGAGGGATGTACCCGGGTCCGACGAACATGGCATTGAAGTAGTTATAGAGGATGAGGACGGTCCAGTTGATGAGCATAATGAAGTTAATGCTTCCTCCTGTAGTGTCCAGGGGCCAGTACCATATGATGGAATCTAGAATGGCCATGGTGGAACACACACCAATGACAGACAGCGCTATCACCGGACCCCAGTGGCACAACCTCCGCACCTCATGGAGGTTCTCAAAAGTCACAATGGCTGACAGGAAATTCATTGCTTTATTTTCCCCCCCTTTTACAAGGTTAGTATTTTATTTGGCGAGTTCCTGAAATGTGGCACCGTTTTGACTGTTTGCTACTCTCTTCCACTGCTATCTGCTCGCACAGTCAACACAGGCGTTGCACATCTTCTCTCTCGTCTTCTGAACACCCAGCGACTGGCTGGGCTGTGAGTCATAGAGGTGCTCTGTGTCCCACTGTTCTTTGCGGTGGTGAAAAGTAGCATCCTCTCTCGCTAGTCCTGGGGGTGCACTATCCCTGTGACCGCGGCACGATCCCCATCTAAGAGACCAACAAACAAAAGGAGAACAGAGCATGATATAAGTGTCGTGATGATATCAGTAAAGCCGATAATTACATATCCAGAAGGGCCAATACGCTTGTCATACTTCATAGCCGATATACAAGCTCATATGTTGCATTGCAAGCTTGTAGATAGGCTATTTTCTTCCGCTCATTTTGAACATTTAAGGGTTTAAAATGCTTTGAAATGGATTCGGTATTAGGCAGATATCAAAATGATTCCCAATGTATCACGCTGATGACATTATGTGTTCAGACAGTGGCCTATTAAATAATGTAATAACAAAGCATTATTATTATTTACCTATCACAGTTACAGTATAACAATAGCATAAACCAGGGGTTTTCAACAGGTGGTCTGTGGACCACTGGTGGTCCATGAAGGTGTTCCATGTGGTCCCTGAACATGCATTTAGTAACGCAGCAAACTAAGTGAAGATTTTGTATTTTCTTCCACAGAACAGCACACTAAGGCTTTGTGCAATGTTCCATGGAAGCATTCAATATTGTCGGTTACCGAGAAGTCTGATCGAGGTTAAGGAATTCCACAGAAAAGGGAGTTAGAATCTCAAGAAAGCTTGCCTGATTGAGTCATCATTCTTTGGAAATGAATGTGCCCATATAATAATGTCATCATGTGTCTACTTAGCCCTGGTCCAGTGCTTACAGCAAGCGAGTTCTCTCTCACTGACAGTGAGAGAACTCGCTTGCTGTAAGCACTGGACCAGGGCTAGTGTCTACTCACCATCAGTACAGTATATCACAATCAGTTGAAAACCCCTGGCATAAACAATGGGTTTTGCTTAAATATAGCCACCCTTCCCGTCATAAACATCTTACTGAAAAGAAACCAGACCCCCTTCCCATATATTGGCCACTGCTGGGCTGGCTGCTAGAAATATAGGCTATTAAGGCTGACAGCGCTAACCGCGACATCAATGTGGATTACACTTATGTGACTGTTACTAACTTTTTAATGGAACTGCCTGGAGCACATTACTAATGTGTCGAGACAGATTCCAGCTAAAGAATCCTCATGTACATTCAGACCATTAGCACACAGACCAGAGTCATGTAGAAGGTAGCAACTATATCTAACCATACACACTGACACTGAAGAGGCGCTTGGACTATCAAACCCAGATCAGAGTATTTATTTTGTCTCCTGTTGACTCACCACCACCACCCATGATCATCATCATCAGCAGCAGCACCAAAAAGCAAAAACAGCAGCTACGCTAGTTAGCGAATCCTGGCTAGCTTGCTCGGCAGTTTCCTATGGATTTAACAATTGATTTCTGACCAAACAGCTCCATTGAATTCTGAGAGTAAATCATTACATCTTGCGAGTTAAATAAAAGCCAACTGGCACGACTACAGTTCAGATTCACGAATGAATCCCATAAGCTGTCACTTTAAATAAACCAACCTGGATGGACACTTCCTTGCTTTTTTGCTTTCAGCTCCTCGGTGACGAAAAGCGGAACCTTTCTCGCCCTGAGCATCGTTAGCGACGGAACCACATTATCGGTGGAGCTGCTGGGACACCGGAAAGGACGTTGTTAATGGAGAGGCGAAAACATGGCCGATAAATAAGGGCCAATTAAATTCAAACTGTGAGAAGGACCTAAAATAACAAGAAAATAAAGAATAGAATTAGCTCAAGTCAAGTGATGAAAGCAATGTATACTAGAAGAAAGATAGTGACATGGTGACATCGCTTAAATTTGAAATGTTTCGATTTGGTAGGGAAAAAAGATTGTGTTCTGATTAATTGAAAATGGTGGATCATGTTGTAAACAAGTGCAATGCTTTATCAGTGTGTGTCCACAGTAGGCTACGTGCTTTCATGTGAAATGATTATGTACCCATTCTGCGAACTGTTAATAAATATTTCAATCAATCAACCAAGCAGCATAGCCTCAAATGGGGTGTGTGATTTGTCATGGCGATTAAGGCGAAATATTAAATAAAATAATCGAGATGGGTCGGTGTTGGACGCAGCTGGAGATTCCTGAACATCATGGACATAAGACAAGTAGAGAATATAGTCAGAAGTGTTTAGAAAGGGTCAATGTGGGGCATTGTGATACTGCTTTGTGAATGTGGCATCACTTTGGGTGGACATGAATAAGGCTACTGTAGTTTGCTTTGCATTGTGAAGATATCACATCCAGTAGGTGGCGGCAAAGCAACACAACTGCCATAAACCTCACAGAAGAACACATTAATGGCGCACTTTTCATTAAGCAATAAATAAGCATTATTAGTTTTAGTTTTTTAATCCCAAAATGAATATATGTATTTAGCCGTGGACCCCATTTGAAAATGTGCAGTGTCGGTTCTAGGGGTTGAGTGGCCCTATGCAAGATTATTTTATGTGGCCCCCCAAACCCCTGCCACTGTGCCACACCAGGGTTTGGGCTCCAGATTTTTTTTAAATAAAATTTGCAATGAAAATGGTTCAATCTGGTGCACTTTGAGAGCAAAATTAAGAGTCTAGGTCTCCATTTTAGTCGCCTGCTAAACTTCTTTGCCTTTTTTACTATTTTGAATAGTTTAACTATTGACATGTGAGCTTGTAGACCGGCCATTTAACTATTCAAAAATGTTTTTCAAATTACAAAAAAAAAAAGGCAAAGAAGTTAGGGATAAGGTGTTTAGCGGGAGACGAAAATGGAGCCCTAGATCTATAAAGAACTACACACATCATATTAGATTATTATCATCTTTACTGTTCTGCCAACATCAATTACAGGGGAGAACACAAGTACCAGTACCACCTCGAAGTGTAAAGCGCCTTGGATAAAGGTGCACCATTTACCATTTATTTCGATATTAACCTTTGGGCCGCATAAGCTGAAGGTGGGGGCCCCCCAGACCTCCAGTAGCCCATTTGGAATTGGAACCACTGAAATCAATAATATACCAGTATTCCGATATTGACCTTCGGGCCGCATTAAGTGAAGGTGGGGCGTGGGGGCCACATGTGGCCCAGACCGCCAGTAGCCCATTTGGAATTGGAACGACTGAAATCAATAATATAACAGTATTCCGTAATCTGCGGGCCGCATTAAGTGAAAGTGGGGGCCACTGTGGCCCCCACTTTCACTTTCACCCCCAGACCACCAGTATATCCCAATTGGAATTGGAATGACTTAAATCAATAATATAACAGTATTCTGCGGGCCGCATTAAGTGAAGGTGGGGGCCGCATGTATGGGATAGCCCAAACTGTGGTGCGCGCACCCCTTGGTGCGTGATCGAGCACCTGGGGTGCACAACATGAAACGGCTAATGGTTTTATTTGAAATATATTAAGATATAATTCCAATATATGGCAAGTGTGAAGTGTATGCAGAATATAGCCTGCTGCATTTATATGCCATATTCAAGTTCATATGTGTGCATATATGTGGATAAATGGGAAGTATATGTCTCTATATAGCTTATGCAATTTATATTTCCATGTGGGGGGTGCAGCTATGTTGGGAGGTAACGGGGTGCATGGCCAAAAAGGTTTGGGAACCACTGGGATAGGGGATACGTTAAACGACCGCTTATATTGCTTATGCCTGGACCGGCCCTGGCCTGGCAGGTGGCACCCCCATAAAACAAAAAAATGGGGGTCCCTGGAACCCACTTTGGCACTGATCGAGGCAGCCACAATTTAGACAATTTTGCCAAATTATTATTTTAAAATATAGTGTTACCAAACGCCAGTATATATTTTTTAAATAAATACTGACTATATTTTTATATTATATTTTTATGTGCAGAATTATTTTCCAGTGCATTTGTTTTTTTGATATTGTATTGTTTTGCTCCATGTTGAGAATACAAAGTAACTCACAAGACGCACTCTCAGTCTCTCACGTTATCGTTATGCAATAATAATACGATTCATGTGATGTTCCCTGAAGGAAAATCTGTCCACGCCGAGCATGGTTGACTGTAACACAACCCGGAAGTTGACTCCATGATCCGAGCGTCTGTGTTTGTTGTCATCTTATTAATACCAAACCAACTGTCACGCAGGCTATCAAACCACCTGTTTAAAACGTTCCAAACGTCCGCATCAAAATGTCTTCAGACTTTCAAACCTACGAGCAGGACTTCGGGACTCTCACTGCAGAACTCACCAATAAACTCGGCAAAATCCCGAAACTAGCTGGAGGTAAGAATGATTAAGTGGTAATGAAGGACAGATAATTTATAGCTGTAATGTAAACCATGGTGTTGGCTGATATAAGGCATTCGTCCTATTTCACCCATGATCGATATAACTGTGTTAACGTCGCATGTCTCTAATATGACTATGAATTATTGTCGAGTTAATGTTCATTATCACATACATACAGCTCAGTATGCTAGTTGTACTGTACCTGGGGTTGGGGGGATATTTTGATTTTGACAGTTCTATCAATATATCGAAGATTTTCTCATTTTCATTGCACCATGAAAATATTTAATGATTCACCAAATCAGCATGACAACAATGGTCCAGTATTCAGAAGTCTAATTTCACAACCACTAATGTACATTTTGAGTTGTGTATTTATTCAGGGAGATTAGAGAAAAGATAGATATACAGACTAGTGTATACGATAACATAACAGTAGTAGTACCACCTCGTCACTTTCAAATTCAGGGTAGCTATTAGCTAAATTAATTTCGCTTCTATATGCCACCAAAATGTGGAACGCCCTACCCACAGTCATAAAGACATGCAAATCCATTGACTCCTTCAAAACCACTCTCAAAGGTGGTTTCGGCTGCAATCCGAAACTGACCTCCGTAAATTATGATTCCCCCACACACCCCCTTTCCCCCTTTTTGTATATTTTTCTTCCTCCACTATGATTTCCTGCTTTTGGCTATACAGAAGTGAATATTCATATGTCTCTAATTGTTTTGATGAAATGAACATGGTTGGCCCTATTGTAAACAAGTAGAAATGCTTTATGGTGATGTCCCACTCACAGTTAACAGACTTTGTTTTGAGTTGTGCTTGAAATGTGCTGTAATTCTCCAAACGGTTAATACAAATTTCACTCAATCAATCAAAAGCTAAAATGTCAACAAACAACATTTTGTTTGTCATATCAACCAGCACTAAATGTATCATCACATTATTGTGCGATCTTGTTTTTAGATGGTTTTCCAGGTACATCATGTTTTATTTTCTATAGCTGTTTATACTTTTCACTATTTAGTTCAATCCACTTTGGTTGTTTGTATGAGAATCCCTCATCTTGATGTGGCCTTAGTTCCAATCACACCACAAAACAGAAGCGTTTACTGGCCAATAAGACGTACACAGCGAATTACAAAAAACTCCGCTATAGAGCACCGAAGTCTGACGTCAATTTCGGTAGAGGTCCACTGGTTCATGTACTTTTCTATTTGCATTGTAATCCCTATAGGGAGATTTTAGATTGCCTCATATAAGAACTGTGTTTGAAAAATAAACAAATCACCTGACCGCTTCACTCATAATGGATATGAAGAATCGACTGACTGAGAGAAAACATAATTGTTACTGCTGCTGAATTAGTTACATTTTTGCTAGAAACAGACAGACACCGCCCGACAATTTCACAGAGACAGTTTGTTTACTGGGACCCCATGTTATTCTTCATATAGAAAAACGTCTATAAACCAGGGGATGACCGAGTGATGTCAGGACTTCGGCGCTCTATGTGGTCTGTTCTTTATTTCAGAGTACCTTTGGCCTGTAGTTGTAACTTGTAAATCCGTTTTTTTCTTACCACAGACCACTCCAAATCCTGTAGGACAGAACTATGGACGTCCTGTTTTTGGGTGGTGATATGTGTCAGTCACTGACTTGGCTTACTCTGTCAGAAAAAGCCAGATATAAACTCCCAATGCCTCCTGTTTGATTGATTCATTCATTCATTGAATACTTTAATAACAATTTTCAAAAATAGTACAGTGGTACGATTACGATTATACTTGTACAATGATGCTAAAAGGAGAAAAAGGGGCTTGTTCACAATGTGTCGCAGATCTGCTGTTTTAGGTGCACAACACCGATGAGCGGTATGCATAAACCGGTATGCATAAATGAGGCTTGAATGTTGTTGATGTTGAGCTGGAATGACAGACTGGTTGAAGTGTTTCTTCTGGCTCTGCATCACAAGCTCTCTCACAGATAAATAACAGTGAAAAATGGAGAGACGTGCTCCTCCAGATGTCTTTGTGAAAAGGTCATAGATAGAGACTTTAAAGGGCAAGACCACTTTTTTCGAGTTTTTTTTGTGTAGTTACCTTGCCATGATGTAATTCCAACGTGGACCAGAAATTAAAAAGAAATGTTGATGATTAGAAATTGATAGTTCAAAATATGCTCCTCATTGACTTACATTGTACACTAAAACGGCTCTCAAAGTCACTCTTGTAGTACGTAAACAAACACAAAGTTGATTCAGACACTATAGAGCATCACCATAACTCATGCAGCTTTTGTTTTTCATAGAAAATGTTAACCTCCAGTTGATTTTACAATTTGCAGATTGGTGTTGGGGTGAGATCAACCCTTAACGCCTTCTTACAGATATAGTCCGGTTTTCTTTCTAATAAAATGGACAAATCAACAGGAAGTTAATGAAAAGCAAAAGCCGCATGAGTTTTGGTGATGCTCTATACTCTATATAGTGTCTGAATCAACTTTGTTTGTGTTTGTTTACATACTAAAAGAGTGACATTGAGAGCCGTTTTAGTGTACAATGTAAGTCAATGAGGAGCATATTTTGAACTATCAATTTCTAATCACTGGAACATTTCTTTTTAATGTCTGGTCCACATTTGGAATTACATCATGGCAAGGTAAGTACACAAAAAAAAATCAAAGTGGTCTTGCCCTTTAAGGACTTTTGATGTGTGGAGGGTGTGTCCACATCGGAAATGTAAACA
>OOFJ01028696.1:0-15306 GCA_900323375.1 Benthosema glaciale
GTCTACTGCAGAATCATTCAAGCTTCATCCTCACGGTCATGCACTGAGGACACAAAAAAAAGAACCATGACAGGTCATTCAGGCATGGTCTCTGGGATTTATTTAGTTACTAAATACTTCCTAATAGTTTTGCATTCAATGTATACATTTGTGAAGGCTTGAAGGACGAAACAATATGTATATATAATAATATAATATATATAATGTTAGCATTTTCCTTACTAATGGCCACAGAGAGATGGCCTACTACAGTGGTGGGAAAGGCACTGCGTAATATTGTTCTCAGTACCTTTTCCCTGATAGCCAATTAGGCTATGTCAGGTGCAGCATAGCCCACAGGCACGATCCTATACAGTACAGCAGGAAACTGCATTACTATGCAAATGTCCCTTTAGGTTTCAGCTGATGGATTGCTTTTATCAACGCCTCGTTATATTTCTCAACGTGCTCCAGTGTTCCAGGGGAATATCAAGTGGAACGTGGCAAACGTGCACTCTTAGGACAGTGCTTCATGAAACTTAAGAGACCAACAGCAATAAAAAACGATGTCTGTAGGGTCTTGTTGAAGAAACATGATGCCTGCAGGTCTGTATCAAGCGCTTTGCATCTTCTGAATCAATGGTGCAACTGGATACACTAAGAACTTGCAGGGTACCCCAGGAATGGGTGGATGTGCATAAATCACTGCTTGTACTTCAATACATCTGGTTAGGGCTGGGCAATTAACCAAACATATATCAAAACCTGTATTCTCACAACCTCTAACCGACTTAATCTTGCTCATGTAAGTTCATTGATTAATGGATAAGCAGGATATTTTTTGTGATAATGTTTTTGTATTTCTTATATATCAATGAGTCAACATGAAAATCTTACTTACTTACATACTTCATTGTATAATGGTGGCGTGTAAAAATAGCAGATCTACACATTCACAATGCCTCCCATTGTGACGTGTTGTGAGATAGAGATGCTACTGCTCATTAATCATAATCGAGGCAAAAGTTTGAAATAATTATGATATTAAAATTTCCCAACCCAACATCTAGTGCACTGAAGCCCTGCAAAGTATTGTGAACTAAAAAACAGTAGCTGTCTGTCAGTTAAGCCAGATGGCAACCAATTAGGCCTTAAATGGAAGTGCAGTAGTGTGATCTACCTGGAAACCCCCCCTACCACATAATATTCTGCAACAAAGGGCACATTGATTGTATTTATAAATGAAATAACAGAATAATGTCTTCGGAATATCTAACAAATATCAGACAGATGCAAGTAAGTGTAGGCTATCCCTAATGACACATCCTTAAACAGCTCTAAGTTTCTGATAGCTGGTGCCACTTGAAAGGATTCTAGAACAAATGAAACAAATGTCTGCTTCACTCTGAAACATTAGGCACACCAGGAAAGTTATCTTTTAGCAACTTGAAAGGACAGACGGGGCATTAAAGAATCCAGTGAAAAGGGCTTTTAGAGTGGTGCCTTTGTCAGGCTCACATCAAAAGCCCCGCCTGAAAAGAGAATAATATTGCTTTGTGTTTTCACTGTGGGAGAATGTTTGCAGTTTGTTGCACCAAAAGTCACAGTGTTGGTCTGTCTGCCATATTTTTCCCACATTGGGGATTAGTTTAATTGTTAAATGCAATTTAATGTGTGAACCTTTTGTTTGTACAAAGTGTGTTCAATTTGAATACTGTCAGAGTTAAATTACGGTGCACTGTGTGGTGAGAGGAGGAATATGCAATATGGTTTCTTTGTTATATGTGCCATTAAAAAGATTAAACGGGAGGCTGAGATATAAGAGGCATGAAGTGGTGTCGTTCAAATGAGCAAAGAGGTAGTTAGCTGAGCCCTCAAGGGTATCAAGTGGTTAGGGCCACAAGGAAGCTGATGCTTTTGCATTCTGAGTACATGTTAGACAGAACGGACGAAGTAAAAGCGTTTAGCTGCTTTGCTGTGGCACAGAATCTGCACTAAGTGGCCTACAATCTAATTTCCTTAATCATAAAATCGAAACTCGCACAGGTCATGACAAGAGGAGGAAATTGAGATAAAAACCATTTAGCCGCCGGGATATACCATCTGTAAAGCCAGTTTGGCTCCGAGACGGAAAGCTATATTGGTTTATGTATTCATGTTTTTAACACTTGATACTTCAACTCTATGCAGCATATTTACTTCATGGCAGGGAGCTTTAGTTTGGGATTAATTCCAGTAGCAAGTTGACCACCGGGTCACTCCAGGGAGCCCAACAGCTGACCTCCCAACTAGCTCCACATGTTGACGGAGAGCAGCTGCATAATCAGGTTAACTGACGATGGAGCACAGGGCATTGTGAGCTACAAATCAGGTCACCTCAAAGCAAACAGAAGAAAATAAAAGGTTCATGAGCCAGTCTTTACTTAGATGTAAGTGAGCAGCACAGCACTTGAAATCTAAACGTATCTTTACATGTACATGCAAATGTACATGCAAATACAAGCACAAAAAAAAAGCAGTCATGTGAACTGAATGGGCAAAAATAAAAGAACTTCAACAACAGCATCAAAAGCTATTGATATGAGACAATTGTTCCATCGGAGAGGCCGTTTACTGTATATTCGATCATGGTAAGACATCCAAATATTTGACTGAACTATTCCTGAACAACAGCCTGTGGGGAATGTTAGCACAGTTTGCAAGTTAGACAGCAGACACTCACAGTGACTGACAAAGTACAGGATCAGAGGAAGCGCCATGATAATCCCCTGTCAACAAATAACAGGGGTACTTGGTTGCATAATGAATGATAAGAAAACAAGTATGTGCTGCAAAGTATCTGATGTCTAATTTATGCTTGGTGATCATAATGTGATGGCTCGTGCCAAAAATAGCAGATCTACATGAAGCTCACAAGGCGTTACGGATGCAAAGTGTTGAATGAATGAATGAATGTACATAATGTATTTGTTGATAAAAAAAGAGTACATCAGCACTTCCACAACATTCCTTCTCGTGTTGTATCAATATGAAGATATATCAGGAACAAGAGCATTAATTGATGTCAGGCTGTTACCCTGCTGTTATATCTATGTTCATGTTGGATGTACACAGCCAAATGCTAAACATCAATATATACAATCAAGAATCTGGTTCTAGTCAGTCCCATTTCCTCTGTTCAATTCTGTTCAACAGTTCAATTCTTTGAATCCAATGTTGGCCAGAGCAACAACTTGCCTTCAACGATTTGAAGGCAACGAGCTGGAGCGCTTCGATTGGCCGAAGGCTCGATGGAACCCATGGCACATCGAAAATGGAATTAAGAATTTAGATTTTCTTTTAGAGTACACCTGCTCTGATTGATCCTTTAATCGTTCTAGGTAATCGATACTAACGGTATTGAATGAAGACTACTGTAAGTGGCGCAATCAGTTCAACACCTTAACTGGAAAGTCACTTGGAGCATATTCCACTTGAGCAGCAGCCAGATAGTGAGAACTGCCCTCGCAGCACGGGTTAAAGACCACTCTACAGATTGCTGCAGATAAGGAAGTAATTACTTTGGCTTTACTTTCAATCACTAGCACCTGCCTCACCCCCCATTTACTGTATAAGCTAAGCTTGCATTAATTAACCCATTAAAACCGAGAATGCATCCCGGTGTCATTTTAGATGTTTGCACTGGTTATTCAAAAACAGCGGATATGCAAGCTCACAGCGCGTCAGGAGCCAGCTTAGGTGGTTCGGGCATCTGGTTAGGATGCCTCTCGAGCGTCTCCCTAGGGAGGTCCTCGATGCACGTCCCACTGAGAGGAGACCCCGGGGCAGACCAAGGCGCAGATGGAGGGATTACATCGACTCACTGGCCTTGGACCGTCTCGGGATCCCCCAGGAGCAAGACGTTAATGTTGCTCGGGTATAGCGAAGTCTGGAGCTCTCTGGTGGAGCTGTTGCCCCCGCGAACCGACTACGGATAAGCGGTTAAAGATGGATGAATGGACAGCGCGTCACTTCGCGCTCAGCTATTTTTTACAAATATTGTATAAAGTGACAACCACAGATTTGGAAGGATCGGCCCCTGCAGCAGGTCTTAATGGCTTAAGTTATACAATACATGGACTGCTGGCATTCACGTCATGGTCAAAGAAACAGAAAAGTTACTGGAATTCAATATCATCCCTGGAACTGCCCAGAGTCTCCAAAACAGCACCTGTTTTATTGTACGTTTCCTGTATGTTCTTTGTTCTCCCTCTATCCAGTGCACAAGGTCTCTGGACACATGGGTTGTCATGGCAACGGATCCTCACAATACCAATAACGTCTCAAAGAGATTTTAATGTGAAGGCCCAAGTCGTGTTTTACACCAAAACCGAGCTCTCAGCGAAGGAAAAACAAAGCAGCTTTGCTGTTATCTATTTCACCACAAGCGCGTGTGTGCCATCTTTCTAAAGAAAAAAAGAAAAAGACAAGAAAGGGAAGAGATTCAGATCCAACATTTCCACAGGAAACCACCAGCAGTGTCGTCGCTGTCATTTTTCCCATGTTCTGTACTATGTCTGCTTATGTTTTTTCATCTAGCAGAGACCCAAGCCGCAGCAGTGGACTATGGCATGTCGTGACATGGGAACCCCTATAAACGTGTTAAGAGCCGGAGGCATTAGCATTTTGGACACTACTGAATAGAGGCATTTGTTCCTCTTCCTGTGCCTCCCTGAAAGACGCCATTAAAAGGAGGTTTGGGGATTGCTCTGTTTTGGACATATTAAAGTTGGAATAGTGAGAGGGGAAACTTTGTCAGTAGAAGTTGGATTTAATTAAATATCCCACTTTTTAAAGTGCATTTGATTTCCAGAATTTTCCACAGAAATGTGTATTTATTATTATCTTCATGAAAATAAATACATTTTAAAAAGTCCATGCGTGCCCGTGGGCAAGGGAAACCATTGTCAATACTAATGCATTGCATTGTTTATCCATTATTGGGAAGGGCACTATGAATGAAGAATTACATGTAAAATTCTTGGTGTTCATTTAACTCTATATGGTCAACATAACACTCAAGATTTTGCTGTGAATTGTTAGCTGTAAAATAGAACAAATCAATGATCAAGCGTTTTGTGCTGCATTTGTGACCTTTTCTAGCTATTTAACAGACTACCAAATCGAATACACCCCAACAGAAAATAGATTTGCCCGTCGCAAAGCCCCAATAACATACACTTTAGTCTGACACATACAGTACAGTCCTTTTTTTTTTCACTCACCAAAGGAAGTGAAATGTCATTATTGGAATAAAAGTGTTCTTAATGGATTCTCTCATTGCGTTTTAAGAGGCTGGTAATAAACAGAGTAGATCTCGCCTCTGCTCCGCTGCCTGCTCCATTAGCGAAGGCTTCGATTGACCCCTGCCTGGTTTGACATCATGCTGTGGTCACAGCAGGATCTGTGGCCAGTTCAAAGCCATCTCTTGGCTGTGTTTGATTCTAGTGTACACTTCACAGCCATAAAACAGTTTAAACGGGTTAAACTTGTACAAACATTTGGCTTTATTTGGAATCATTAGCCATAATGCATTCTCATTATACTTCAGATTTACCTGAATCTTAGTAACAGCACTGCACCAATCCAATGTGCGATGAACATGAAATTCCCAGGGGGTATCTCTCACGCTGTGTAATAGCAGCAATCCTCTACATTGTTGGAGTGCCCTGGCTACTACCCATCAGGAATGAGGTTATTGAAAAACGGAATTGATTAAAACGCAAGTGAACTACATATCCCTTCATTTGGGGGCAGTGGTAAATGTGGCTTAATGCGTTTAGTTTTGGACCTGGTCCATTAGGATGTTTGCATAGGGTCTCCTGGCAAGGTTCAGTACTGTATGAAGAGATTAATGATGATGACTGGATTTAGGAGGAAAAAGGTCAGGCCGAGAATACTGATGAGGGGGTTGAGTGTTTCGCAACAGCCTTATAATGTGTCATCTACTTATTAGGCTATAGCTAAATAGTTTCTGTATCTGTATACATTGTATACAGTGTATACAGATACAGAAACTATTTAGCTACAGAATAATTTCCAACCTTCTTCAATCCTATTCTAGGTCTGCTGCCTATTCAGCCTTCATCATTGTCACTGATGTGGACACATACTGTATGGATGTTATTAAACATTTCTCCACTAGTTAAGTCTAAGGAACCATTCTGGGCCAGCAATTGCGAGTGCGACTGTACCCTTTCGCCAGTTTACATAATTACATTTTTAGCATATGCTCCTGTGACACATCTGGAATGAGTCTCTAATGAGATTACCCATGATCACTGGTCAGGAATAAAACGTTATGCGATTAAACCGCGCAAGAACCATGCATGGGGACCACATCCTCCGTTCTGCATGAACGGGCACAGGGATTGATCTAATGGAATATGACTATTGATCTACATCAGGTAGGACAGCACACTACCACTGCCTAATCATTATTAATGATGCCCCATGTTACAAATAAGGATTAGATTCCCGTCAACGTCAAAAAATCTAATCATGCTACGATCAGGTAAGTGGAATCCCTCATTGGTCCCTGGATCCAACTCAACTGAAAACTCCTTGTCCTTGTGCCTTTAAATATCATACAAGTCATGTAAAATAAATGTATATATGAGGTGACACCGAACCACATTGTAGGCATTCCTTTACACGAGTCAACAAGCCTTTTCAGAGTCAACAACTGTAAGCTGTAGAATGGTGAGCAACATTGATCTGATAAGTACCTATGGACGGTATGCTATAGAATGAATTGACCTCAAGTTCTCAGGGGCGGACAGTGTTAAATTACTGTGAAAGGGTATTGATTTGTGAAGTGTACATTTGGAGGAGGGGATGGGTGCTTAAATCCAGGGACTGCAGGCTCTTCAGTAAACAGTTCATTTGGATAGCTGAAAATCCATACCGGCACCATAAAGACAACAAAAGGGGAGCTAGACTATGTCTGGCTTAGCATGTAATGAGAAAAAGAAAGGTGACGACCATCTCAAGCATTTCAGCAATGGAATGAAAAACAAACTTGATGAATGTGTCTTAGTCGTGACCTGAATGCATTGATTTTAAAGCATTTAATCTCACGTTTTCTCGATCAATGGGGGTAAATAAATACATACTGAATTTACTTTAGTATGTAGTCCTTTTGCAGACATTTAATTCTCTGCTCTGCATTTTCTGCTTATAATGGCACTTAGAAATTTCAAACTGCAATAAGGGGGAGTCGAGGGATAGCGCCTCCATTAGTCTTAGGAGCCCCATCCCCCAACTTGACACTGCCTCCACTGTCTACGCCTCCTCACACCAACCCCCTTACTCAATATTGAAACCAGTAAACATCGCCGTCTTTTCCAGCCCCTTTAAATGAAGATAAACGAGGACAAAAGCCCCCAATTGGCCTCCTCTGAGTCTGAAGATGCGGGGGTGGTTCAAAGCAGCCGGAGAGTCAGTGGCTCTGATGCAATCATGGCGGTGCCCTGTAGCACAACGTTACAGGACGCAGCATCCTGTGAAACAGGAAGAAGAGAGTGAACTCGTCACACACACCGCCATTAATTCACATGTTCGGGGTCTCTGATGACTCTCTGAGAATGTGCGAAGGCAGCAGAAAGAGGACGGCCATTAGTGTCGACGCGGCGGTGTAACTATAATGATGATGGGCTGCTTGCGCACTTGCTGGGCTGTGCATTCTAGGCACAAGAGCACACTAAGCTCTGGTCAAACAGGCAAGGAAGGATCCGGGCCCCCACCCCCCCATCAGTAGCCCCTCAAGATGATGTCCTGTCTTCACTACATCCACAAGGCAAACAATCAGGAACTGAAAACCTTTCCCTATAGTTGTGACCTTTTGGGGGTGCTTGTGTCGGATTGATGTGTCTTGTTAATAACAGCAGGAGTACTCTCTTTGAGTTTGTTTTTCGTGTAAAGGGCTACTTCACTCATTTTTAACCGGATTCTTATCCCTCTATTGCGATAGAAGGACATGAAAGGTACTGAAATAGTCTAAGAGCGCTTCAAAGCCTACCTGTCAAAAACATCCACTAGCCAGTGTAAAATGTGTCTGCTCTCTGCCGGATGCCGCATGCATTCAGATGAACGATAGAGCCAAGGTTAAAACCCAGGAAATTTGCACTTTAATTGTATGTTCTTCAAAGAAATGTCATGCGGAGGGAATCTTGCTCCAGCTGAAACGATATGCATCTACACTATTACCTGCACTGCACATCAAGAATCCACAGATTGAACAGCTCAGAATATCGGACTGGAGTATAGTCCCCAACCTCTGCCTTCAACATAACAGCTATGAATTGACATTGACAGAGCTGCACGCTTGCACCTCAGCTACCCCATTCTAAATACAGTAGCAGGAAACTATACAGACACATTCAGGTCAATTTCGTTAAGAAATACCGTAAGCATTTTCTTAACATGAAATAGCCTACATGACCGATCTACAACCTCACAATTTGTCGCATCATAGCACATTATGTGACCTTGTAGATTTGCTATTTAGGTGATTTTTATTTTACTTATTAAGCCATCAAATTGTGAAATATATCAATACTGAAACATATCAGACAGTGTACAATTCATTCTGTCCAGAAGCAGTGATACACAATACCGGCAATATCATTGAATTAGAAGAATCCCTCACAGCCACAGCCAGCAAATCGAACCCTGGACATCAGTCACACTGTGGGTAGAAAACATTTCGATACCCCCTTTTATGCTCTTCTAGAAGAAAACGAGTTCCTTTCTGAACCCAGAGATCTTTCTTGGACGAGAACCACAATGGGCTGCCTGCCTCCCCACACCAACACCTCTTAGCATGCCGTGCTAGTACCGAGCTGGCTGGGCTACGCACCATCGACCCCACTTCACAGCTTAGAGACAGGAGACAGGTAGATGTGACTCCACTGACAACACAAAGATGCTCACAGTCACATCTCTGTCTGACGACATTGCCTGAGACAGATCTCTCGCGGTGGCTTGCATACAGTTTCCTCCATTCGATAATAATTGTTCATACAATGTGTAACAAGCCACTGTTTTCACATTATTTTTCTTCCAACTAAGATTGTAGGTTATTACAGTATCCAATAGCGTAATAAGTAAGAGTTGTTTATACTGAGTAACAGACAAACTGGATAGCTACAATACTAGCCTGACACTCTCCCATATTTTCTGATGGGGCGTGGTCAAAGTGTGACTCTTAATTTGGCGATTAGTTCATACTGGAGAAGCCCCATCCACCTTGGGCTGGTTAGATTTCCCACAGAGAAAACCCCTTCTTCAACAGCAGGGGCTGCTAACCTCACAGGAAGCCACAGGTGATTTTTAACCCGCAGCACGGGTGAATCTTAACCGGACACGCAGGTCTGAGTAACGGGATGTGTGACTTAATGGGCCGTCCCTGTACAGCTGCAGTGAGAGAGAGTCCAGTGTTCTAATGCCTGAGATGACGGGGACCTTCTGATTGATTGAGATGCTGTTCCGGAATGAAACTTAAAAGCTTTTTTTTTTGTATACAATATAAAATGGCACTTCTTGGTGCAGCATGTGATGTCCTTACATTGAGTGGTTAAGTGAGAAAACAAGCAAACCTCGCACTCGGTTTGACCCTGGTCTGTGCATTAATCTTCTTGTGTTTAACCATGGAATAGCCCAACACGCTTCGTCTTGGACAGAAGACTCACTGTTGTGGTGATATTTATTTCCACTCCGGCCGTGTGGAGCACGAGGGCCTTACGAGTTGTTTACTTCAAACTGTGAATCGTCAAAACGACTGCCAAGCCGAAATAAATCTGGCCCAAACAGAACCTCAGGGGTGTGTGTGACTGTGTGCGTGCATGCGTGCGTGCGTGCGTATAGTGAATGTAAAGAGTCTAGGAAAGACTTTTTTTTCAAGGCAAATGAACCATGTCATGTTCACCAAACAAGGCAGCTTGTCTTGATATGAATAGGGAAGAATTTGCCAGCAATGTGCTTTTCATATACAGTACAGACATAAATGGTTGGAATAACACACACACACAACACAGGGTTAATGGGTGTCTGGCAAACTTACAATCCGAGCTCAAGTCCCACGGCACCACAGGTGGCGAGGAAAGAAAAAAAGCAAAGGGGGCATTGAGAAGGCCTCAGTGTGTAATGACATTGGATATGGAACAAGAGGAGAGGACCCTCCCGTGGCCCTCTCTTGCACTGGTGGTGACACAGAAGATGAAGCAGGGAGGGACGTCTAGCTATACAGGCCTCTGTTGATAACATGGAACCATGGGTTGCTGAGGGAGGGGTGTGATTATGAATCCCACCAACGTTATAGCATAGACTATAGTATATAGTATAGTCTTACCCGTGTCTGATTTGCTTCTGGGCAGGCATAGTTTTACTGAGGTTATAGGGTTATGGTTAGGTTTAGGCATAGTTTTACTGAGGTTATAGGGTTATGGTTAGGTTTAGGCATAGTTTTACTGAGGTTATAGGGTTATGGTTAGGTTTAGGCATAGTTTTACTGAGGTTATAGGGTTATGGTTAGGTTTAGGCATAGTTTTAGGTTTAAAAACGATAACTGTCAATCACAGAAACATTATGGCCTTCATCTCACCAGATGATGGTCATAATTTTTGGCCGAAACATTCTATGTAAATATGTTAAGTAAAACACTTTTCGGAGCAATGCTATTGTGCAGATTTTTATTATCTTAAACGTTGACAGCTGAGGTGCCAGCTCAGCAGAAAGACAGCAGTGGTGTAAAGTATTTTCGATTTCCTATACTTTCACTTCTACTCCAAACATTTTGCTTACTTTTACGCAAGTCATTTTTGATTACCAGACTTTTACTTGTAGTGGAGTAGTTCTACATTGCAGTATTGATACTTTTATTTAAGTAACATGTGAGTACTTTTTTTCCACCACTGAAAGACAGAGGCATGCTGGGAGGCATTAGGGACTCTTGGACATGTTGTGCATAACTGGTGGCCTTAGACTCATATAACCAGACAATGAAATATCTCAGCCTACTGATATGTCTGCTGGTGACATCTAAATTAAATGATTGGGATAAAACTGGGCGGAAACAACTGGGAAATTAAAATAACTGGGTTTTATCCACCGTTTAAGCCCATACAGTGAATCTAGATTTCCCCAGGCGACTCATGGTCTCTGATCATCATATGGCTACGCAAGACTTCAGATGGCCTGTTCTAGTACAGACATCTACACACCGGAGAGAGGGTCATCAAGTGTCCCCAGTGGCACAAGTGTCTCAGCTGGAGACAGGGGCAGTTATGAGGGGATTACTGAGGTGTAAAATGATTTTAAAACAGCAGGCTTGAAATATTTTCCAGGTGAAAAAAATAGAGGAAAAGACCAATGCAAAGTGCGTCAGTTGTCAGAGGATTGTCACTTCTCAATGCTCAAGCTGTCAATTATGCCTGCCTTAAGGGGCACTTGAGCCCCGTGTCAACCTGTCATCATAGGAGCTACATGGCCTCCCCAAATTACCATGACCCCTGCAAAGAACCAAGACAGCAATGCCAAGGGGTGTATACACCACATAGGCCTAATTGCAATGTCCCCAGGTGATATGGAAGCATTGCCTGAATGCCTGCTGCATTTCAATCCCACTCTTGCCTGCATTTCCTTCCTACTCCCTGTCCTCTTCCTTATGTTCGAGTTTACAAATTGAATGTTTACAACATCAATACAAAGCTCCAGAAAATGTTGTCGTGCATTACCACACAGATTACCCGTTGATCCAGTAGCTCAATACAGAAGATCAGAAGCATAAAGCCTGACTTATACTTAATTGCATGGGGATGTCCCGCACCGACAATAACCGATCTATAAGCTCATCACAACCCGGCACACTGTGACACAGCTGCACGATATACATGTACAACCAACCAGACCTATGTGTAACACCCAAGTTTACAACCCGGGTCTCCCGCATAATGAGACACTAAAGCCAAACATCTTAACCAACCACTAGCCAAAGAGGGAATCCGCCCTTGACCGGGTCTTCAGGCAGAGGCGCTGAGCCGCGAGTACCACTTTTGCACACCTCCCCAGGAGCGCCCACCCCCGTGCACCCGCCTCCCAGTTCTTCTTCCCCCTTTTCCATCCGGTTGTCACGTTTTCAGAAGAACTGGGAGGCGGAGGCGCTACCCGGGGAGGTGTGCAAAAGTGGTACTCGCCTGAGCCACTCTGCTACACAAGTGCACCTAAATATTTTTTCTTTCAAATAAAATCCAGTCATGGCGAAAACCATTATGATGGTGACCTGACCGGTGAGTATTAAGGCCTATTCATAGTTCAGTTTTAGGTGATAAGGTGACCACCGAAACAATGTTTAAACAGAGAGATTTGTTTGTGTGAGGGGTGTGATGTCATATTGTAGTAGTATGAATAGGCCCTTAGGGATTAGTGAGACATACAGGCTACGCCCGGTATGTGGATAAACTGTCCTATAATACTGTTATTATGCTTATTACCAAACAATTATTAAAATAACATAAAAACTGTGAAATGTCAGTGTAATAGAAAAATACAAACAATATGTCATGAGGTTACAGTATCCGATGAGCTGTGGTGTTGGACATGTTAGCTGCGTGAGACTGAGTCGTGTCACCATTACCAGACACACACTGTCCTCTCTTTGAGAGACACCACAGGAAACTGGCAGGGTCAGTGGATTGACACAGAGAACCGTTCATCCATCCAATCAAACACAGTCGGGTCTCACCCAATGACTAATGGGGGCATTTCCAAGCCCGAAGCCTCAGAATCAGATAGCGAAACAGGATTTCTTTGAGATCAACTCTATTGATTGTTTTTTTTGTTTCTGAAAGCTTTTGCCTCGAGCCATTAGAACCATTTCAAGCACATAGCTTCTTTTTTTTTACCTACAGACGTCAGGAAAACATGTATTTCCCTGGTGAAGCAAAAACTGCTTTGTTTCAATAAAAACAAATATCACACATGATATGAACATATTCTGAACCAACTAAACATCATTATCGCCATTTACAAACAGTAGCCTACATTTCTGTACTGTGAATTTGTATGGTGTCCAATGTTTCTCCTATCTATTTTGAATATATACACAAAACACACCATGAAAAGGTGAGAAATTCACTCTCTCCTAATCAGACTTCTTTCCACAAAAGATCCACCAAAGATCCAACACTGTATCTTTGTCTGCTGCAAAGAAACTGGTGCAACAATTCAATAGTATGTCACTCTCTTGGGACTATTGCCTCAGCTGTCTCTGTAAACAAAGAATTGTTATTTTCAGACAGTTACCTTTAAAACCATGACAGCTTGTGTAACCATGAAATGTAATAACACAATGCAATATTGTAGCCATTGTAGGCTATACTGTTTACATAATATTACACAAAAGAGTAACAAGTTCCATACCAAATCAATTCTAATAGGTTACTGCCGGTAAACCATTCTAGGCTAGTGCAGTGGATGCTAAATTGGTAGACAATCTATAATGAGCAGTCGACTCTAAATAGGACTAAGATTACCCCAGTAGTCAAATGAGTGCAATGATCAAGCAATTCTGCATTGCACTGATTAGCTATTAGCTAATGCAATTACACACTGTATCGCCATGTCTCTCTTCCTGTGCGTAGTCTGTAGTCATACAGTCTGTACAACAGAAATGCTGAAAAAGCCGGATAGCTTCTGTTTTATCTTTGCAGTTGCGTAAATTTGTCCAGCTGTAAATCGAATTAATCAAAGCATAGGCTCTATAGCTTGCCGCTAAGCAGAAATGAAATTCGCAAACGGAAATGCCGAACAATGAAGGCATAGGCTTTTGCTTTCAGGGATTGTAGTTTCAAACTGTATTTATCATTCAGAGATTGTAGAATAGTTGCCTGGCTACGTGAGACTAGTGGTGGTATGAGAGATTCTAAAAACCTTGGTTTAGCAATTTATTGTCAAACTACGTATATTCTTTGAGCTTTGCACCAGAGTGAGCCCTTGTGACAAGCCCTGCCTCACTTCACTCATGGAAAGGGTCCCCTGGTACTTGCTGGAATTCACTTGTAAACCACAGAAACTGTTATGAGGTGGGATCACTTACATCCAATTTGTGGCCATAAAATGTATTCCACAAGGAGTTTTGGTTTCTATCCCAAAACTCTGGTGTTGGAAAAATAATGAGGTCAAAAGGTCTCTGGTTCTCCGCAGGTGGTCCATGGATTCCATTCATTCATAGAAACGGCCAATTGAGCTCACCCAAGTTGATGAATATTTCGGGATTCTTACTAGTCTGGTGTAGTTGTTTAACTGAACATTTACTCTGTCTGGGGTGAGAATTTTAAGAAATACACTTGCCGAGCTCTGGCTATACATCAGACTGCCTGAAGGCAAAAGAATATTCCGAGATCTTTTCAACAAGTTGCAGACATATCTGAGATACAATACCATAACAATGATTGTTATGGTATTGTCATGATTGCTGATACTTTTATCTAATGGACCATAATTGTACTTACTTGTTGTGCTGATAAATGTAATTTAACTAAAGATTGGCCGTTACATTTGCTTGAAACATAAAACATCAGTAATGAGTTGCTGCTCTAGATTTAATGTAATGAATAAAAACTCTGCAACCTCTTAGATAAGTGATTAGGTAATTTCTTTCATCGGCACATTCACCATTTAGTTTGATCAAATGCCTAATGCCTGCCAGGGGACGAAATGAGTCCTTGCAATTAGCTAAACATAAAACATAAAAGGAGGATTAGTTGACTGATAGGTCTTGCTCATGTGCTAGTGCACTTTGCAAATTGACCACAGCGCAAGGCCTCCTTGTGTCATGATTCTAATCACGCCGGGAACTGTGCTCTCTAATCCTCCATTTGAAGGGTACTGCTGTGTTTGACTCCCGGCCTGGCCAGGCAGGCCAGTAAACAGCCTCTTGCTATGCAGAGCATACGTACGGGCTGGCATGTTCACACACACAATCAACATACATGGAGTTCCACTGGCTGGCTGGGGCTCTCCCAGTCCCAGCCGTCCACTTACTGCACCCAACGGGGCTCGACGCAGAGTAATGAGATCCCAGGGGATGGCCTGGAAAATAGAACGTCGGTGCCCTTACACTACGTATACTCAAACCACACCACACACATGCACACCTGCACCTGCGTGTGTGTGCACGCACACACACACACACACACACACACACACACACACACACACACACATACGCAGTTTACGCACGCACGCACACATACACAACCAAAGAAGAGAGTGTGTAAAGTGGGATGC
>OOFJ01028697.1:0-17210 GCA_900323375.1 Benthosema glaciale
GGTGTATGTTCAAAAGGTTGCATTGCTGTGCGTAAAACACAGTGACACTGACAGTAGAGCTGAGGTTAAGATGTATTGATATTTTCTCCAGATAATGGGCTACTATGGCGCCATTTTAATAATAACTCATAAAATGTCTTTGGTTACATACTAATAGGCCTACTATAATATCGGTAATATCACGACCTCACTACGCAGAAAAAACTGCCGAGTGGCCACTGCTGCTTCTAATATATGTGCGTCGTCGCGTTGCATTTTGGGGAATGTAGTATTTAGTAAAGCCAAACAACAGTCGATGGGCGAGTCACCAATAGCTCGTTCCATTGGCAGCCATACGGAAGCAGGCTGCTTCGCTTGGTAGCGGCTATATTTACAACAATATTCTTTAAAGCTACCGATTGGAAGCTTCTTTTCTATACTTATAAGATGTTTTAAGCCGTTGGTTACACATTTTACGTAGTTTTTTTTGTATAGAACAAGACACGCGTCAATCCACTTTAGGATAGCCTGCCTACTAGGCTTCTATTGTGTGTTTTTGAAATATTTCATAGGATGTGCTATTCGCGACTGATGTCCGCCAACCTTTTGCACTGCAGTGGTGCGCAGGCAGCGCTGCCCAGGAGAAACACCTGTATGTGCGCCTAGTACGCATCATCTCCTCCACTGGATACAGTAACCAATGCCGAGTAGGTATGGATGCAACAACAATGTTATTTATCATTTAAAGCCTGTGTGTTGTTAACGCTTGCGTTTGTATTGCATTGCATGCCAGTGTCGCGCGCCGAAAACAGCATTTTGGAGATCGTCGATTTTCGGCGCACGACATCGGCGCGCAACTATTATAGTAGACTCTCGAACGACAATGAAGCATTTAGTTTAGACAAAAGACGAAACAATGACAGGACAGCTGGACAGGCCATTCCAATGCGATTTATTAATAAATCGTGTTTAGCTACTTTGATATGAGACGCCGTTTTGATCATGACATAGCTAGTTGTCAGGTTTTCTTTTTTTATCGTCCATCATTTGTGGGATGATGATGTGACATGTTGGCCTGGTGACTGCAGCGGCGAGAGCATCACCCCATTGCATCATGGCAAACAGTTGGGTTCTTCATAGATTCATTTTTGTTTTTTGTCTTTTTTTTACTCAATCGAACGACAATTAAAATGGCCTTTATAAACGTTGGCGACCACCCGGGCCAGGCGTCCCGTTGACAATAATCCATAGGCCGAGGAAAATGAGACTAATTTATATTGTGTGTTTTCCAATATAGTAAATCACTGTCAGTGCTTGTTGGATTAAAACATTAACTCTATGGTTGGAAAGCGACACCATCGTACTACGAAGTACAATACATGAGGCACAAGGGGAACACCTACAGAGGCATAATTGATTCTAACAGTCAAGAGATGAGATTGGGTTGTTTGTGCATCGTAATGGTAATATCCAACGTCACCGAACTGTTCTGTTGGGGAGGAGGGGTGTGGGGGCGTCTCACCTAATTTATAGACCATCGCGCGAGGCGAGGGTGTCGCTTGCCAAAAATAACTATTATTATTTTTTTTTACAAGCCGCGGTTAGGCTTTTATCATGTTTCTCGTATAAGCCCTTGGGCTTTCTTGCCTCCTCCTAGCACTATATATGTTTTATTTATTTCCTTTCACAAATTCTCAAATTTGTATGTTTTTTATGTTGTGTGCTAAATAAATCAAATCAAATCAAAATGAAAGAGACTGTGTAATATTAGCTGTCCGAGCAGGCCGTGATTTGTTAGCTGTTGTGTTGTCAGCCCATTTTTGGTGAGATCAGAGACCAGAGCACTGAGTGTGGAGTTCTTTTGCACACACAATGTTGACGCATTGCATGCATAGGCCTATCTCCTCATGCTTTGTCATTATAATACAATCATATGTTCATTTACATATATTTGGTAGATTGATAGCTACACATACATTGCATTGGCCATGCAGTTCGCCGCGCCAGAGCCCCCGAGGACCCATTTATGCAATCCGCTCTGCACTGAACAGGCTGCTGTGAAAGCACATCATATGTATGTGGGTGGATATCAACTCACTGTTTACGTTTACATAATTCGGCGTGCGTGTATGCGCACGCGCGTGGGTGCACGCGTGTGTAGACGGACGGTAGATTTACAGCGCGGAGAAGAGGGAGATGTATGTTAAATGCAGCAGCCCGGCTGTGAGTGACTCATGGTTTTGTACAGATCAGCTCAGCAGGGTATAGGCCTACGCGTGGAAAGCTGAATTGCTTTCAAAATGTGTGTGCAGGCCAGGAAAAGTACAGTGTGGGTTTGAGTTCCAGCAGGTGTTTTTAGAGTTCACTATAGGGAGGGGATATTTTCGGTTGAGTTGTAGTGATTTTATTATGTAATGCATTGTGAAATCACTTCATCTCATTTGGCATGCTGCTAACACAAACACAAGCTATTCTGCAGCCTGCACACATTGTATGACATGTTGATTGCAATTGTGCCCATCAACACCCTCTCCTCTCTATCTCTCAACCTCTCTCTCTCTCTCTCTCTCTCCCTCTCTCTCTCCTTCAGAACACAGATACCCTGAGGTGTGGTGTCTGTCTTCATTTGTCTAAATGTACAGTACATGAGAGGGAGCCGCACAAATACCACACAGCAAGATACCATACCAGCGGGGAGAACCTTCCCTCATCCCTGAGTGCTGAAATGTTAATACTGGAGCCTGAGAGTGTCACATCACGTCACGTCAAGCTGTTTACTGCAGGGGGGACCAATAAGCGCTGCCGGAGATCAGGTTCAACTGAACATCGTGCATGTGTTTAAGGCCTCTCACTCAGAATCCAGACTGGCCTGTTAACTGATCCTTCATCTGCACTTTTTTGTCTTTTTTTTTAAATCCCTCCATCCGACTCATCGGTCTAGAGAAGAGCCAAAATGGAATGGTCACTGGAGAGGGTGAGGGAGATGGTGGCCGGGGGGATGCAGTCTATGAGGGAGTGTGAGTCCAGTGCCTTTGGCACCGCTATGTGTCTGCTGCTCCTTTTTGTGTGGTATTGTTACAGGGTGGGCCGCGAGCACAGATCCAGTCCCTTGCATGGTCGCTACAGCACAGAGTCCAGTCGTGTGGGAGGTGGTGAGTTGATCACATCAGAGGGAGGCGGGAGGGCTAAAGGGAGGCAGGCATCAACGGCGGAGGAGCAGAATGGGTTTGCCTACTGCCAATCTTCAGAGTGCTTCCGTTGCACCAGCCCTGGGGAGGGTCTGAACCAGAGGCTGTACCACAGTCTACAGGATTACGCCAAACGATACACCTGGTCGGGTATGGGAAGGGTGCATAAAGGGGTCCGTGACCAAAGTCGATATCTCACCAGCCGCCCGACCATCCAGCGGCCAGAGGTGTTCTTCCTCCCTGACCTGCCCTCAGCACCTTTCTTCTCACGGGATGCGCAGAAACATGACGTTGAGTTGCTGGAGCGAAGCTTTCCCGCTCTCCTGGCCGAGTTTGAGAACATTTACCACCACCTTCCAGGGCGAGGGGCCTCGTCTCTCCCTCCCGGGTGGAAAGCCAACAACACTCCTCACGGGCAGTGGTGGACCTACTATCTGGTCAACCAAGGCACACCGCTGGCACTCAATGCCAGACGCTGTCCCCGGACTTGGAGAGTGCTGGGCCAGCTGCGCACGTTCATCGCCAACAACGTGTTTGGAAATGCATGCTTCTCCGTGCTGACACCCGGGGCTTTGATCACTGAGCACTATGGGCCAACCAACGTCAGGCTGCGCTGCCACCTCGGTAAAGGAATGAACTGTCTTGAAGTTTTCATCTGTTCATTTTGTTAATCAGTGCTTTCATACATGCACCTGAACCAGGATGACATTAAAATGATGTTGACTATTGCATAAGGTATTTCCCTCCTTCACAGGGATATATTGATTAGCATATACTACAATGTTATATGTCAAGAGGAGTTTCATCATAAAAATGTAAATAAGTAAGAATTTATCAGGCAACATTTCAAAAACACTGATCACTATCCTCAGAAATATAATTATAACATATTACTCTCATAACGACCCATGATGTTGCCTTCGTGCCATAAATAAATAAAATTGAATCAGTTGCCAAATAATATTTGGGAACTGATTCAAAATAATATTATTTTGTATTGAAACATTGAAGATCTTTTTTTTCTCCTTTTCCTCCTAGGTCTTAAAGTGCCCAATGCCTGTGAGCTGGTGGTTGGAGGAGAACCACAGTGCTGGTCTGTAGGCAGTTGTCTCCTCTTTGATGACTCCTTCCTCCACAGGGCTTTTCATGAGGGTGAGAATAATTTAAAAAGTAATTGTGGAGGTGTACTACTTATTTATCTTTTACTATGATTTCATTGTCTGTATGGTTAAATGAAGTCCTTTCCAGAATATGTGTTAAACTTGCTTGTCATCTCGTTATTTGTTTGTTTTATATTTTTAAAACCGTTTGCATAATTAGCAACTTGTTTATTTTATATACACAATCGTTCAGTTTGTGATACAATTTGGTACACTTATAGCCAAAGTCATTCCAAAAAGAATTGGTTGTGGAGCCATCATGAATTTTCAACATGTGCCCATGGCAGCCATTTTTCAAAATGAAAATGGCCACCAGCAACAACCGTTTTCTTATGAGTGTCCATGGTCCTGAGAGCACGCAGCGCATCAGTTGAATTATCTATAATAAAAATAGTGTCACCTACTGCTTATTTCATGAACTTATTTCATATGCCATGAGTCGCATTCTATCACTGGTTGGAAACGAGGTAAATCCGTAAACGAACATACAGTACGCTCACTATTTTCGCAAAGGCTTGATGGAAACATAGCTACAGTCACAACCCGTCAATGTTCCATGCATTGATGTGCAATTTCATGGGCTGCTAAGTATCGGAAATTGCCTATAGTGTTGATGCTACTGTATGGTGCTGACTATGGTGCTGACTCTGTCTATGGTACTGACGGTACCACACTAAGTGCTTTACAGAGATTGTGCTACATTCACACGCATACATTAATACACCGATGGCGGGGGAAATCATGCAAGAAAGAACCTGCTCATAGGGGTTCAGTGTCTTGCGCAAGGACTGGAGGCTTTGACAAGGAGACTTTGACACTTTTGGGGGAGCCCAGGATCGAATTCTGAACCTTCTGGCCACTCTACCTCCTGATCCACTGCCGCCCCTATGGTGCTGCTGACTATGGGTTGTTGTGACACTGAGTCAAGTTTTGTTGGCCATGGGAAAAAGACTGTGTGGGTTGTATGGGCTGTGTTTCCTGAGATTACACATGCCCTGTTGAAACTCTCTTCAGCCCCAAATGACATACCACAGGAGGTAATATGAGTCTTGTGAGATAGAAGGAAGCTTATTAAAAATTCTATAGTTCCTAATTCAAATTCTGCATCAAGGAAAATGTATAATTCGACACAGATCATCCATATCTATTCAGTCTGAAAAGATGGTAGCCATAAATTGTCAATGAAAATTATCCAAAAAACACATGATCATATACAGTATACCGTAGGTCACAGATGACTATGAAAACCCTGTTGCCACCCACCCATAGATCTCACTATATGTAGCTGACCTGTTCTGACACTCATATGTTGATCTGACCCCATGCCAAAGTCCAGCGCTCGCCGAGCAGTCTGCCATCACCCAGGCGGATGCGTGCATCGGCCTCGCCCTTTTGGGCAAGGATAGTCGCTTCAGTGGCATGTTTAACCGTTTTAGCGCTCCTTCAGTGGAGCGCTCCTTTGGTGCCCCCCCAAGGTTGGTGCCCTGTGCTGCAACACGTAAAGCCTGCACTTCCATTAAGCGTGCCCCGCTCGGTTTCCCTCCCCTGAACACAACCTAATTGTGTTTGCCCGATAAAGCCAGATGCACCATGGTGGATTCGAACCCACAACCTCTGTGGTGGTGGGCAGGAACTTTACCACTGGCCACCTGAGTGTGCCTCTGTTTAACTAAATTAAACCAAATTAAATTAAACTGAACCTAATAAGTTGCTTTACAAAACTTTACAAAGCTGAAACTGCTATATGATCGCTGTCCATCGTCCTGCTTTACAAACACAGGAAGTTGACAGGTTGACAGGTCTTTTCACAATCACTGAATAACAGTTTTCCAATCAAATTATTTGATTAAATATTTTAGCTTTTTATCTCACAAATTGATGACTGAAGCAATTACGTGACAGCAAACCTCTCACGCCTGTATGAAATAAATTGTTCCTACCAGCCAGAGAGGTGGATGGTCTCCATTCACTCCCCAGTACGATATTTTACAATATAGTACACATATGATTATACCGGGTTTTTGTAGCAGTTTAACGTACAAAAATGCAGTCCTGGTGGGTGTTAACTAGTGATCCTGAGTTAGTCACACATTCTAAATAGCATATTTGATTTGTATTCGTTATTAATCGTTATTAAACACATTTTGGTAACTGATTATGCCTGTCCCTCTTAATAATTGCAGAGCAATCATCCCTTCAGGCCAGGGACACATGTTGTGTCCCTTAAGGCTGTAGGAACTAGCCAGCTCAAAGCCTGTCCCTCCAGCTTATGTGGTCTGTATACTACTAGACTGGTTCCCAACACTGTTTTTTTTGGCATAGGGAGTTGCCGGCAGGATCCACCGGGAGAAATATAGTCCGGAAAATACGGTAACTAGCCAATTAGAGACACTCCTGTCCCTCCGACTAACTTAAGGGATGTACCAGTACTAGCCAATCGCAGACATGCAAATAATTCCAGCACGGCCGATAACACATGTGCTCTAATGTTGTGCATATATATTGCAATGTATGCAATGTATTTGGCTATAAAAATGTAACGTCATGTTTGTCATAGTGATGACAACATTCCACACTACTTTTCAATGTATTCACTGTCCAGATTTGTCTATGATACAAGCATGCAAAAAGGCAAGCATGAAAAGGGTGACAAGGATGTGCAAGCAGGGAAAAGACAGGCAAAGCGTCTGTGGGGTCTGTCCTCTCTGGGTATAACCTAATTAGTGGATATTGTGTATATGTATATAGTGTCATGCTGATGGATATAATAGCCTGGGATTATAGCAATAAGAAATTAAGATACAGTATATCTTGCATTTATTAGACTGGCCATTTTTGGGACGCAACACTGTTGTACGATAGAGTTATAAATAATACTGTCTACTGTCCAGAATAACAAACAAGCCACAACTATCACATTTTTCTATGAATTCCTCCTCCGTTCCACAGGTACTGTTATAGCCTGGTGAGGTAACTCTGCTAACTTTAGAATGATCAAAAGTTGTTGGGAAAAAAAAGAATGATCAAAAGTACCTCGGCTCTGGTGCTTTCCAAGCAAATTTAATTCACAAATATGACATAGTTGTTGCTCTCATGAAGGCCGAAATATGTAAGCATTCATTTATTGGTGTGTATCTATCAAATTAAATAACAAATCCTATTTTTGATATGACATTGTTTAATACCCTTTTTATTATATGCACTTTTGTTCTACGCACAGGCGGTGAGGCGGTCACTAACCTTTTGAGGTGTGCATCAGCCTTCTTGATGATAGTTGACAAATATTCAGGAATTGAGGCTGCTGGCAGTATGCACAAGACATGATGCAGATCAATTTAGTACTTTGTGAGATTAGCTGTGGACAGACGCAAACACACACGTGCGCACTTGCACACAGACATGGCGAATGGAAGATCTCTACCTAGCAGAGATGATGAACAAAAGTAACAAATAATATTAGTAATTAGTAATAATGACTGTGTTGTTTCTATCTTCTTAACACTGTGCAGGCATTGCAGAGGACGGCCCCAGGGTGGTCTTCATGGTGGATCTCTGGCATCCAAATGTGGCTGCTGCTGAGAGACAGGCTTTAGACTACATTTTTACCCCTGGTCGCTGAGAAGAGAGGGAGAGAGAGTGTGTGTGTGAAACCATATCTATAAGCAAGAGACAGACAAGTGAGGAACAGTGTTTGTAGGATTGGGGAGCAACTCTTTTTCAGCCTCCAGACCAATGCTCACATTCACAGAGTACATATTCTCTGTCTCATTGTGACTCTTCCTAGCAGCTATGGACTGACCAAACAATGGGCCTCTTTTATCAATCAGATTGTATGTTGCTTGTTTAACTATACATGTATAGTATACATCTATGTACACATACATGAAATGTGTGATTAGTTAGAAAGATGTATTTTTGCATCAAAGATCTTAGCCCAACTATACTCATAGTCATTTCAGAGTTTTCAATGTCAACAATTATGTTTCCAAATGAAATTTAATTTGGCAACATGGTAAACATTTCGTTATCTTTAATGGAATTCAAGTTGTGGCTGAATTTAAGTCATACTGAACAATGACCATGACTTCAAGATGATTAACCCTACCCATCATCAGTAGATATTGTTATAGCTCAGAAAACAATTTCTGTTCTTATTTGAAGTAAACTAAACTACTATGACCCTTGACCTTAAACAAGGGACCATTTCCCACCTCCTGAAGGTTTAACTACATGAATCCTATAGCATCCTTAGACTGGACATGTCATAATAATAGACAAACATTCTGTGAAAGCTGGTAAACATTCTGCAAAAATAGCAGATCCAAAAGCTTATAATGCTTTGGACACATGAGCTATTTTGTACAACAAAGTATACTGTATGGAAAAAAATGGCACAAGAGTGTCACAATGTGATGCATTGTGAGCTTGTAGATTGGCTATTTTTTAAATGGTCCTCAAGTTTTTAACTGGCATCTTGTTGCATTTTGTTGGCTTTGGTGCCATATATATTAGACCTGCAGATGGCGGATTTAGCCACAGGTAAGCGCAGTTGGCGGATGGTGTGGTTAATATAAATAGGATGCTATAATTAATACGGTTGGATAACGGGTGAGTTGAGTTATGAGTTATGCCCTATTATTTCCATTGTGGTGTCCCAAGCCAGGCGGATGGTGCGGTTAATATAAATAGGATGATGCGGTAAAATGAAAATCAAACTGATGAATAACATAACTATATAATAATATAATTATAGTAACATAGTTATCAACAAGCTGAACATATGATGACTTGATAACTGAGGCCCAGTGTCAAACATTAAAAGCGAATGTTTACAGAATCATTCCCCATATCTGCTCATTATCTCTATGCTGGTGGTGTGAATGTTAATTGTGCTCCCCTTTCACAAGAAATGGTTAGATAAGCACATTTTTAGATAATGATAAAAAAAATCGGAGTCAGCCTGTGCTGTAAAACAAAGAGAAGTCTTTTGGTAAATTGACAATATTGCTGTAATTTGGTTGTATTTGATATCAGGTTTGTATTGCTGTACATAGAGTTGGAGAAGAGAAAATGTTCAATTGGAGATGTTTTGAAATGATTGTCTTCAACCATGTAGTATTTGTGTTGTCTTGATTTACAGTTGCATTCCATCTTCTATTACAAAAAGAAACCCCAAACTATTGTGAAATCATTCATAGATCTGATTTGTATATTCTTTCAATGTTTATCAAGTGCTATTTATATTGTTCGGTGAGTTGTTGTTTTGTTTTATTCATCCATCTGTAATATTGAAGAACCATATGGTGAAATGATCCATTGTTAAAGTCACAATCCTTAATTCCCAAAGAACACATCATGGATCAGTGTAAAGTACACAATTGGAAAATAGATGTTTGCAACTTTCCATCACATCATAATTCAAGATACAGATATTTTCATTCCTAATGTTTACAACTAATATGGCACAAACTGTTTACAAAATAAATACAAAATCAGGCCTTAAAACATGAAAGAGCACTGTCAGTCAACTTTAGAGTAAAAAAAAAAGGATTCCCATAAGTTATCTTTATACATGGTGGGTCTACCATTTAGTTTACATTTGTATTAAGGATTGGGTCTTTAAGTTGTTCTTGTAAAAACTTTGAACAATATCTATGTGAATTTAATAAATGGTGAAGTATCTTCATTCAACCAGCAGTTGTCAGAAACATCACTGGCTCTGAATAGGATAGAAATTGGACATTGGGCTTAGAGGAGCTTAAGATAGGCTGTGGTTTATAAATTATATGACATTACACGTGTAAAATGTGATATGTTTGGACACAGAATTCCATACTGTTCCCCTGATCACAGGATCACTAATATCAAGAGGTATGATTTTACAATGTAAGCTTTGCTTTGCACTGAATCACTCTGCCTTGAATCTAACTCAACCTTTCAAGGCAAGTTGTACCCAGTATGTTGTCTGTTTGTTTCACTGAATCAATCATAACAAACATACTGTATATGTGCCAGTGGGTTCAACTTTTCCTTACTTTCACCAGGGTTGTGTTATATTTTATTTTAAATGTATAAATAAATATGCCATCAATCTAACATAATGACAGTGACATTTATTTTTTAGAACGTTTTGCAAATTTATTAATAATAAAAAACTTAAATATGTAATTTACACAAGTATTCAGACCCTTTATTTAGTACTTCATAGAAGCTCCTTATGGCAGATGTTCCAGCTTTGAGCATTCTTGCAGATCCTCTCAATGGCGATTTCTAGATCTCTCCACAGAAAGTTCCTGAGACTTCATGGCAGGAAATACACTGCTTTTTAATATAGATTGTTTTGTAATGTGTATTCTATCCCTAAATGAATTTTAACCTGAAGAAGCAGTAGATAATCTCTAAAGAACCGAAACGGAGCTTGAGAGACTATCTTATTATTATTATTATTATTATTATTATTATTATTATTATTATTATTATTATTATTATTATTGGTCTTTGTTTCTGAGATACAGATCATTTTTGTAGGAAAGCAGGGGAATAATCCTGCAAAAGAATAATACAGGTTTCAGCACTTGCGTTGCAGCGGTTGCCTGTAGAGGAAAAGGGGAGGAGTTTGAAATGTCATGGGGTTAATATGTACACGTCTTCCTACCGAAATTCAGCTTTCCTTCTTATATAGATGTAGTTTTATATTAGTGGCACAGGGGGGCGTAGGGGTGCAATGAGACACTCAGAGCTGACTCCATTAACAGGTTATTTCCAGCCAGAACTACTGCACTGGGAATGTGCAATGTGTGATGCCAAAAGCCCTTGATTGCTGACTGAGTGGGGGAAAAAAGCATTTTCATGAGTCCAGTACATTGGGAACAGATTTTAAAAAGAGCTACGTCATAATGTCCTGTACTATCTGCATGTACTGCCTGTCCTGCACATTCTTTAGGTAAGGCAAATCCAGGTCATCATATTATGAAAAGTTCAACACACTAGAAAGGTAACATCAATTTTAAGATAAGCTCATGGAATGGCATATATTTGTAACTTTAAATGTATCTCCTTTTCTCCTACATCTAAAATGTAAACAATCAACTTTTCTATAGTCTGCTGTCACGCATTCAAATCTGACCCCCCATTTCAAAGCGTCAACGCTCGCGGCTCGTCCAGCAGTCTGCTGTCACCCAGGCGGATGTGTGCACGTGACCTCGCTTACTGGTAATATCATTAATTTATACGTGTTAATTTTTTGCAGGCCCTTAGGCCTCAACACAACAGTAATGGGCTGATTGATGGCACTCTATGCCTTCAATCGGCTTAATCCCACCTAGGTTACCTCTAATGAATACTGGACAAGTTGGACAACTCACCCAAAAAACCCAGGTGTAAAAAGGGTGAGTTGTCTTGTTACCCTCTAATTGCCTACTATTGCAACCTGCATTTAGTGTTGATGGTCACTGTGTTTTTCACCATGTGACTTTTTGCACTTTTGTGTGGTAAAAGAGTATATATGTTTGCATTCAAAGAGCCTCAGTGTTCGCTTGTCACACATACAGTAGGCTGCACACAGAGAAAATGTGAGATGTGTGCTGCACTCTTGTGAGATGTGCTGCACTCTTGTGAGATGTGCTGCACTCTTGTGAGATGTGCTGCACAAAATGTGAGATGTGTGCTGCACTCTTGTGTCTCTGACCTAGCCCCGCCTCACACTCACAGCACCCTCTGAGCAATATGGGAACCAATCTGCGAAACAAAGGGAAAACAGCCCTGAGACTACTCTCCGAGTGTTTGTGACCAGGAGACAGAATGTTGTCGTCCTGATACATCTGAGACTGGTAAGCGGAAGAGATGCCAATTCTTTTTTCCTAAATATTTTTTTATCCCACGATTTTGTAACCCATTTTTCACCACTGTGTCAATTATTTAATGTGATCCTGGGCTCTACACAGCCTCCGCCAACCGGGGGGCAACGGACTGACCTCATGCTTCCTTCTATACATGAGGACTCGAGAGTCCATGCTGCTTCTTTTCACCTGACAGAGGGGAGTTTCCCTGGTTTGACAGTGCATGGAAGGAACATGTTATTCCAACAAGTTCCTTTCCCCTCCATCAGGTGCCCTGGCTGGCTAGGGGGAGGCAGTTTAGAGACCAGGATTACTGCATGTTTTTTTTACCTACACTAGGGGACACGGGGAGAACATGCAAACTCCACACAGAAAGACCTTCTAGCTGTGAGGCGACAGCACTACCACTGTGCCACCGTGTCCCGGAGATGCCAATTCTACCTCCCAAAGGACTGTAAAATAAATTTGTGTTGATAGTCTATCTGTGCCGGGTGTGGCACAGTCCAGGTAGTCAGTAGAGCACTTGCCTTTTGACTGGGTTTCAGGGTTTGACCCTGGACAGGCGGGCACTGCCAACTCAGCGCTAGCCTGGCATGGACCAGACTAATATCGACTGTGTTAATATTAGTCTGGAACCTCCGTGTTGAGGTTTTATTTCCATGGGGCCAAACAGATTCCAAAGTCACAGCATGAATAGTGGGCTCTTATTGGTCCATCACAATTTTGGGCTGAGGGAAATATAATTCAAACTGACGAGTGCCAGACCCAATCTGCCCAGGGATTTCTTTCCTGTGGCAGTTTGGGCTGGTTTCCAGGCTAACTCAGCGCATGAGTAGCACGGCTTTATGTTGTGTGGTATAGTACTGGGAGCTGATCCGGAGCTGATACCAACAATAAGCCTCTCTGACTTTAATTCTTGTCATGAATAAATATATCACTATTTTGCCCAAAAATATAACTGAGACTTATTTTCTCCTGTCTGCATTGAAAACTAATTTCTGCGTATTTCTGCTATACTTATAGACTATATATGATCAGCTGCCCTGACCACTTTGACAGGCTGGAATAGCTTAGGGTTGACGACAGAGTACAGCATCTTGCAATGGGTCTGGTCCACAAGATTCGATACTCAAAATACCCATGTACCTGTCTAAATACTTCCTTGATGGGGAGGTTCAACAAACCATGTGCAACCTAGATTCGGCACAAACAAGGGACTAAATTAATTTCTCTCCTATGGCACCAAAATGTGGAATGCCTTGACTCCTTCAAAAAAGCTCTCAAAGGGCACCTATATAGTTCGCTGCACTTCGAAACTGGCCTCCCTAAAATATGATTCCCCAAAGGGGGTGGCATTTTCCCCTCATTGTATATTTTTCTTTTCCCTTTTACCTCCACTATGATTTCCTGCTTTTGGCTATACAGAAGTGATTATTTGTATGTCTCTAATTGTTTTGATGAAATAAACATGGTGGACCCATGTAGAAATACTTTATGGTGTTGTCCAATAACAGTATGTATTGTGATGTGCTTGAAATGTACTGTAAATCTCCAAGCTGTTAATACAAATTTAAATCAATCAAAAAAGCTAAACCTTTTCTGCATTGTGAATAGGGACTCATATTACGAATATAGCTGGGGTGTCCCTCTTCATAATGCAAAGACTGAAAGAACAGATTTGGGGTTTACATTTCAATGAAGCTGACTTTATTTTAGTTCGTTTTATTGAAGGCACATTGTAGGTTATTGTGCCAAGAGGAGCCAAGAGGAGTCAGAACATAATTACACTAGCGGATTTATTTAGGCTAGCCTACTAACTCTCTCATGCACCCACATCTTTAAGATGTCGACTACGTTTGCATGTCATCAATCATGCAATGGTGACGCACTGTGTGCGCGCGTGTGTCTGGGCGGCGGGCGCACTGACTGTAGCCGCGCATCCGCACCAGCAATCAGCAATCAGGTGGAGAAATTCAACTTTAAACGGGGAGGCTCGATCTGCACGAGGCATGAGTCGTGCTCAAGAAATTATGAATCGACAGCGGATAAAACGGACATTTTATTAATTAACCGCGCAGACAGACACAACAACAACAACAGACATGAGCTCCTCGTTCCCTAAATCAGAATCCACGACGAGCTCCTCACTGAAATCATCGTCGAGAGCGACACACCTCCCTGAACGCACGACGGAGAGTCGTCGGAGTCACCATCAGCACCACCACCACCATCAGCAGCACCGCTCGGCCACCGCGGTGCTTCCAAACAGCACCGCCACACAGGAGGAGTCGTTCTGGTCGGCTGAATGCGATGTTGTCAGTGCACGGAGACCCCTGTGCCACCCGTCGCTTCTTCTCAGCCGGAATAATAACGCACCACGGGGCAAGAAGAACTGCTCCACTCGGCGTGACCCGCAACAGCATCAGGACCAAGTTTCAGGAGACCACCACCCACCTGAGGAAAACGGTGACGCGGAGCGGGGTGGTGTGAGGGAGCGCTCCAAGTCGTCCAGAACCACTCATCACCATCGACACCACCACCACCGCAGAAAACACAACCGAGAGGACCCTCCACCTGCAGCAGCACCACCGCCACCAGACGAGCATCGCAGCCACACGCACACTCGCACAGTCCCCAGCAGCATCCCCTCTTTGACGGACAGCAGCAACGACGACACGGCGCCTTTCTTCGAACGGAAGGACCACAAGAGATGCAGCTTGTCAAACGGTGGAGGCGACCGTGTGAGCATGATCGCATCCCAGTCCTCGTCCTGTTCACTGGAACCATTGTCCAGCAGCAGCAGATCTTCCCGTCGGTCGCGGAGGTCCAGTGCGGCATCGACCGCATCCGATCTCCATTTGCGCACCATCCTGAATTCGCTGTTTGGACAGGTAAGGCCCTGTGGAGTCAACACAAAAGTTCTCGGCTAATTATTGGAATCATTTGTTCCTATTTCCTAACCAGATGTTAAGCCAACATTATTATTTACATGCACATGCATGCATTCATTGCCTAAAACCGCACATAGCCTACAGGTGACAGACAGTCTACATGTGCAGTCTAGACAGGTTACACCAGGCTTCAGTACAGGAAAGGTGTCTGTGATACAGTCAAGTCTATACAGGTAGACTTCACCATTAATGGGAATGGTCCACCTGCCTGGCTGCCACCCTCCCATTAGCCAATTATAACCATGAAAGATGCCCAGCTGGGCAAGAAGCGACCTTGCCCAGCTGGGCAAGCGCTGGCGCTCTGGCATGATCAACATGTGGAATGAAGTCTGTACTGGCCATATATGGAGCGTACTGGGTACTGGGTTTGATGAGGTCACATCAACATATGGAATGTCAAAACAGGTCAGCTCCATATATGGAGATATAAGGATGGCAGCGGGGCAGTGTATTTTGTGTCCAAGGTTTGATGAGGGCCCAGGTAGGGCCGGGACTTCATTTTTCTGTCAGGCGCGGCTGCACTACTAACTTTGGGGCAGGCCCTTCTGAATGGACAGGTATCAGTCAAAAGTGAGACACCGAAGAGGAAGGGTGCGGAAGGATCGACATGTGTGGAATTTCAGAACAGGTAAGCTCCATATATGGAGATATAAGGGTTTGAGGTCAGATGTAGAGTTGCTGACTGTCTCCATATATGTAGATCTAGATTCTAGTTGATCTGGTCTTCTCCACCTGGTTATGCAAGGTTAGATGAGGTCAGTGTTGTAATCTTCATATATGGAGACAGGAGATATATGGAGACAGTTTTTAGAAAACTTTTAGGATTTGGAAGACATCAGCCTCAGTCCTACATGCATGGGACTTGATGAACGATGAGACATTTTGACCGATATCCATATTCGATATAATTAATTGCTGTTATGGCCGATAATGGATATTACCAATGTCGATATGATCTCATTCTGTATTCAAAAAATGTAATAATTTTGTCCATTCTGAAAAATACATGTAACAGCTTATCTAACCTGCAGGCTTAGGCAAGTCAGATTTAACTTAAATACTTTTATATTTAATATTGTGAGCCTGTAGATTTGTTCAAGCTGTTACTTTGGGCTTGTTTATTTGTAAAGACAGACCAATTAATCGGATCGATTCATTAATTGGTCTGATTAATTAAGCGAACCGATGCTGATTAATCTAAAAACAACTAAAATCGGACGATACCGATGTGTTTTCCGATTAATCTCCCATCACTATAAAGAGATCCTGTATAAACATTATGTTTATTATGGCACCTTGCCAGTCTCCTTTGCAGTATCTTTGGAGCTGACATTTGGCTACTTGCTCTCATACACAGAATGTTCATAATTTGAGATTGGATAGGGTTGATGACTCACACCCCAGTTTTTCCAGCCATATTGGGCATTGAACAGGCTCAGTGTGGAACAAGGCAGATCAGCCAATGAGGTTCAAGCAAGGGATCCGTCTTTCTTCTTGAAAGCATATTGTTCAAGTATCCTGTGAGTCAATCTGTGAGTCAATCTGTGAGTCGTGTTGTGAAACATTGCATGGCTCATGATGTTGAATGACGTCTTAAGGGAAAACAATTATGTTGGAAAGAGGTGAGAAAATGTGATTTGAGACATCCACATACTGTTACTTTGAATAATACAAACAGAAAACAGCTATTTATAGATGTCTCCGCTGGGCATGCTGGTATAGTAGAAAATCATTGATTTTGCAATAGATGCAACATGAGGTGTTGACATATCATCAATGGTTGAAGATCCTTTTATTAGAAGCTAGATTTAAAAATGATTGCCTTAATAGAAAATGTACACAATGTCACAGAATTTCCCCTTTCCATTTAGTATATCAATTTCAGATGTTTTAACTTTTTATTTTTACATAGCTTCATGCATCACCAGGACGGGAAAAAAATATCCTATCCCTCATATATTTATTGTATTCTCTCTCACTTGCTCTTTGTTTACACTGTCTTATCCCTTTTTTCCATTGAGTCCACTAGGTCACAGTGACCTTGGCTTGTGCTTGTCTGCTGCTGCTGAAGGTAGTGGTTAATGGGAGATAGCG
>OOFJ01028704.1:0-10283 GCA_900323375.1 Benthosema glaciale
TGGGCTCGCTCGTCTGGGAGCGCATGTGAAATGGTTGCTAAGATACACTACTGCATAGTGATTGGCTCTGCTTGCATGCCTAATAAATCCCATGAACCAATGAGCTGAGCCTATCCCTGTCTGTCCCATAGCTCAGATGGCCTGAGCTATGGGACAGACAGCCAAGCAAATGCTTGGCTGACTTTGCTGAAGTACATTTTGGCTGCCCTAGGGGGCCCCCTAGTGGCTGGGGCCCCAAGCAAATGCCTGGCATGCCTATCCTATGCGTCCCTGGATATTGTCAACTGAAGGTGTGCAGGCTAGATGAATGGCATATTGTGGAAGGCAATGTTACCCTTACCCACTTGAGTAATGTAAACGACTTTAAGCGAAAGTGAAGGTACAACTCTGAAAACGGTTCCTTTAAAGTTAAACAATACAGTTTTGCTTGGTTGCTTCTCACTAATCACTAAATCCTTCTACTGGACAGTAACTTGCATTGTTAAAGCCCAGTTAGGCTACTGTACGATTCTGGGTTCGATACCAGGCACTGCCAAGTTAGTCAACCTTTGAGTAACAACAACAGTGTGCATGTAAAATCCTATGCCAGACTTCCTCTGGGTAACTAACTGCTCTGAACACATGCAGTGGATTTAGAGGCAAGTTACTCCATTGTTTTAATAGTTTGATCCAGACAGTTTGGCTCATCCGCCCCATGTATTTCTCATTTGTCTTACTCAGTTTCACATTTTCCGTCTTTCTCCATTTCCACTTCTAATTGCTCGTCCCCAACCTGCACCGCGTGCAGGAGAAGCTATAATTTTGTTTACTTTTGTCAGCTGATGGTCGCCATTATCCATTTTACTTCTGTTTTCATTGCAGAAGATACATTTGGGAGACTGGGAAGCACTGCAGGCTCTGCCTTACAATGGTGTTCTTCATGAGTGCTGCCTTATAGCTCAGTTTGATTCATGACTAATACGGATCCAACAGTACTGTTGTGGTGTGGTGTGTGGCATCTAGTGACTGAATGTTGTCTATAGTGGGTCGGCGGCATTATTCTGATGGCGCATTATTCTGAAGGCGTGTTGATCCGGCTCGCCCCTTTACTAACCCTGTCCGTAACCCTAACCCCATGCAAAGCCACGTTGTCTGACTAATGTCCCGACAGAATTACGAGCAGATCCCGTCTCTGGCACCTTTGATATTATAATGATTTATTGTTAAAATATTAATTAATAAAAAAAATTAATTGTTTGTGTGAAGTTGTTTGTTATTAATATCTAATAGGAATGTTGTTATTGTTTGTTTCAGGTTGTCCAAGTAGGAGGTCAGGCAGAGCAAGGTCATCAGAGTTGTGTTCCAGGCTTCCAGGTCAAACACTACCAGGTGGAGTACAGAGGACCTGTAAACAAGAACCACACACTCTTACAAGGTGAGTCCTACTGGTCTGAACACCCTGAACACTATAGGGCTCCATTTTCGTCGCTCGCTAAACCCCTTTTGCCTAAACTTCTTTGCCTTTTTTACTATTTTTGAATAGTTAAACTGGCCAGTCTGCAAGCTCACAACGTGTCAATGTAGATTGGCTAGTTGAACTATTCAAGAATGTTTTCAAAATAGTAAAAAAGGCAAAGAAGTTTAGGCAAAAGGGGTGACGAAAATGGAGCCCTATGTCTCAGGTGAATGTTTTTGCTCTGACAAGCTTTGATGACCACAGTCACTCGTATTACAACACAAAGAAAATCTGATTGCAGTCCTGTAGTGGTTTGATCTCTGAGGGTTTTAAGAACCTTTAAAGATGGAGTGGAGGATCAAAGAGTTCACAGCTGTGGTGGCTGTTGTCACAGTTTATTTTGAGACTCTTCTTCACTGTAGTGTCCAGTAGGGTTGCCAGTGTGGGTCAGCGTCATTATTCCGACGGCTTGTTGGTCCGACTCACCCCAGTATTAACTCTGTCCCCAACCCTAACCCTAACCGCAAGGCGCACGCAATGCCTTGTTGTTGGACTAATGCGCCGTCGGAATTACGAGCGGATCCCTGCCAGGGTGTGGAGAGCACTCATCTACATAAGCAAAAAACGCTAGTCAAATACACTCATAGTTCAAAGAAGCTGTTGTCTAGTAACCTTTAGTTTAGAGCCTTCTTTCTCCCCCTATTTACTATTATGCTCACATCAGCACTGTGAGTAGCCACCCCACTGTACTGTAGGTGCAAACGGAGACTTGATTCGAGTTGTGTGGATAACACACTTTCACTTTATAACTGTACCATGCGTCAGTGACAGTATTATTAACACGATTGATATGTTACATTGTAACATAGGCTATCAATGTTACATTGTAACATATCAATCAATCAATTACAATAACATGTGTGCTACATGGAAATGAACAACAATGTTCATCCATGGACTTACAGTACAAGACTTACTGTAGAACAGAAGTCCAATTTCACTGCTACGACTGGACCAATCTCTCAGGGATCTATTGGTATTGTCTGTGTGCACACTGCACTGCACAGACAGTGGCCTTGTGGTTAGAGTGTCCGCCCTGAAATTGGGAGGTCGGGGGCTCGACCCCTGGCCGGGTCATACCAAAGGCCGTAAAATGGGACCCAATGCCACCCTGCTTGGCACTCAGCATCAATGGGTTGGATTGGGGGTGTCAAATCAACTAATGATTCCCGAGCGCGGCTCACCGCTCCAAGAGATGGGTTAAATGAACCGCTCCAAGAGATGGGTCAAATACGGAGAACACATTTCACTGTGTTAACGTGTGTGACTAATCGCATGTCTTTGACATCTGCTGTACCTCTCCACAAGATTAGATCCGTTTATTTATTCATTTATGTATGTATTTGTTTGTTTGTTTGTAGACAGGTGACTTAAGAACACATTTATATTTAAATGGATAGTTTGTGTCGAAGCTAGTAGGATCTTATCCTCTGTGAATGTGAATTCTGGTTGCAGCTAGACAAGTCTCGCCTGAGACTGACAACTGGAACCTTTTCATTTATTCAATGTTTCCTGTTAATTGTTTGCACAACATAACAAATTGTACAGACTACATTATTTATTATTTATTATTAATTTAGTTAATCCAGTCAGCATTTTAGTCCAACCCGTGATATGTGTATTGATTTATGTTACGTTCATTACATTTTATTATTGGTTCCTCAGGAGGGAGAGAGGCCTCTTGGGAATTAGAAGGTACCCTGTTTGATCCCAGACTTAACCCCTAACTGCACCTGATGAGCATGTTGGTGCCTTACATGGGTGAATGTAATGCACATCATAAAGCAGCGCTTTGGATAAAGGCACTATATAAATGCAACACTTGTAGATTTGACTGTGACATTGTTTATGAAGGACATCAAGGGCTTACAGTGCAGTGTAAGAGAGTGTTTCTGTCCAGTTTAGAGTGGATTGACATTTCCAATACACTATAATTGAGTGGACATGATGTATATGATAGCGTTTGAATCAGGAATCCGTTTCTGTGTGGGATGATTCAATGTGACACATGAAAGCATGATGCTCAGTGGAATGGCAAGCAAGTGCATCGTATAGGACTCGCTATAGTCGATACACAAGGAATTTTATTCCAGAGATAACTTTTCTTTTATATGTAACCTTACACTGGCACAATTGAAAATATATATTTTTAACACATAGGCTATGCATTGGAAAGATCAGTCTTACGTCCTCTTCTTGTCTTTATTGTGTTTGCATGGGCGGTGAGGCATTTTGTCATCTGTAGATTCAGTGGTGTGTGGAGCTCACTGATGTTATAGCACTGCTCTGCTTCCATTACACCTTCAATATGTTCCTGTCTGTCAGCAGAAACACCTCACACCACGAGGGTCTCTCTGCTGCTCACACACCATGGACAGGGGCACAACAGCATGCATGCATGCACGGATTGCATGTCCGCACGAGTGAACACACGCACGCACGCACGCACGCGCACACACACACACACACACACACACACTACCTGTGAACTCCTGATTTCCACTGACTGTCAACAACACATGAACCTATGACGGGTAATATAACAAAACCAACTAGGTGGGGGATTTGTTTTACTATTCCACTGTAAAGCATCAAGAATAAAGATTCAAGATGGTTTCTCACTATTATCTGATGGTGTACACATGGAGTTATTTCTCCATGTGTACACTCTCAGTTACAGACCCATAAGTGAGTGCATTTCGTTCCTAACTAATGCTGCATTCACATCAGGGATCAGGCAAGCGGTAGACAGCAAACTGAAAGTCATTTTAGTGGATGGGAGCAGGACGGTAAACGGAACAGGATGTCCACTACGTCATCATTTATAAGAATTCTGTTAAATATGGCTCACCCCTTTGAGACTACACCATAGAAAAAGTGTCCATTTGTGTTACCTGCAACCGTGATGTTGTCAGAATACTCTGACCAATCAATACACAACTGCGATGCAACAACGTGGGAGAGTTTGAGGACATAAATATGCCAGCGCTGCACTGACTTGCACTTGTATCATTATAATAACTAAGCATAGAGTTTATATTCAGCCAATTTGTCACATGAAAGAGTTAGGAATTGCCGTCGCGTCAGCGGCATCGGTACTTACGGTTGGTTATGTTTACATGCAGAAAGGAGAGAAAAGACCAAAGATCACCCTACTTCAGGAGACCTTTGACAGGGAGAAAAATGAGTGGAAGGAGACACAAAACAAACTGATTGAAAAACTCCTCTCCCAAGAAGAGAGGATTAGAGACATGGAGGAAGAGAAGAAGACCTCAGATCTCAAGGTCCTGGAAATGGAATTGAAGGTTACAGACATGGAGAAAGACAAAAAGAGCACAGAGTCCAAGGTCCTGGTATTAGAAGTAAAGATGACGGACATGGAGAAGGAACGGAAGAAGGAACGGAAGAGCAGACAGCTTGAGGTCCTGAACATAGAAAAGAGGTTGGAGGACGTGGAACGAGAGGAGAAGAGGAACTTTCAGGTGATTGCGGCCCTTGAGGAAGAGAGGGATAAATGGGAGGAGCGGCTGGAGTGGACAAATGAGGTGATTGCATCCCTCCAGGAGGGGGAGGAGGGAACTGAGGAGGGGGGAGCAGAAGGGGAAGAGGAGGAAGAGGAAGGGGAGGAAGAGGAGGGGGAAGAAGAGGAAGCAGAAATATGATCCCCTTTGGCAACCAAATGCGGGATGAAGGTGGGCTTGTGATTTTTGTCAAAACGATACATCACACCATTTTGTCTGAGGTTTACTGGAGATTAACACAGTGCAACATTGTTCTTATCGGTATACATGCATGAGTGACAAATAAATCATGCTTCAATCTTGACTGGCTTGACTGCTGTTCTGAACACAAGATATAACATGATTGATTGTAGTTTTGGCTCACAAAGATCTAACTTTTTTGGTTCCCAACCCAGGCTGCCCAAACTGGCTTTGTCCGGTGTTCTCAGGAGGCCAGACTTGTCCTGCAAGATCCTCAGTTGTAGTAGCTACAGTACAGTAGATTCACAGTAGATTCACGCAGCCGGGGAGGTGAAACTATGGCATTAAAGACCATAAGCCTGCATGGACAGAAGATTTACATTCATGGATGCAGCTAATCTTTGTTTACTGGTGTATGTTTTGATTATGCCATCGGCTCATGGTATGGAGGTGTGTCCAAAGGAGAAGTTGCAGGTTTCTGTGAATAGCCTTGTTTTTGTGCTGGGCTTTTAGAAGGTGCAGATTAACCCTGGTCATGTGTAATAATGCATTTTTTATTGCTTTAATATTGTAAACAGTTCTTATTTTATTTTATTTTATATAATGTGATATAACTTGGTGTTACTCATCTGACCCTTAACAGTCAAATAAATTAAATCAAATACAATTTTTATTAGTTTTTTTTAATGCAAGATAGCAGCAGGCTGCAAGGTTAGCTGCACACACACATAGAACCAACCCATTTTAGACAGTTCACATTCCTCTGGAGACATGCAGAACTCCATATTTGGGATGACAGAACACTTGAGTGTTCCTCACCCAGTTAGCCAACGGGAAAACATGGCACAGGCTGACCAAAGTGTTGTTTGCACATGTGTTACACTGTCTCCTGTTTGTGTTCTTTATCAGTGTAATCGGTTTAATCAGTGTAATTGGTTGCATCTTTGTATTGCAATCAGCTTGCAGCTGTTGATGCCATCCTCATACGGACACACTCAGACATTTGTAGAAGCAACTGGCACCGCTTACTGTCTATAATGTAAATCAACTGGGCAGAAACTGTGGATACAGACTGTGGAACTCAAAGTGGGGTCCAGGAATTACATACCAAACTGGTGGTCCTTGAAATTAAACAGTCTGAGAATACGTGCCATATAGTGCTATACGGTTCTCTACCTTACCTTAGGTACTGTACCATGCTGCAACACAGTACAATTGATCTCTTCCACCATAGCAACTGTGATGCCATCACATTATTCTGACAAATCAGCACACAGCTGTGACACAACAAATCGGGAGGGTTTGTGATTTAAAAAAAAAAACGTTTTAGTGCAGCGCTAAACTATAAGTATGTTTGCATTTGATGTGGAATCCACAACTTTATATCTTTAGCAATGTGTCACTCGAAAAACTTTGTAGTTAGTGTCTCACCCTTTATTGATTACTGTTGGAAATGACCAGAAAACACCCTACTTCAGGTGGCCTTTGAGCTTAACTTATAGCCAATAATAAACCCATGACAGATGCGTGTTGCCTACCGTCTTCAAGTCAGGTTCACTGATTTGCAAATTATTATTAATTGATATTTTCTTGATAGAGCACAATAAGAGTTTCTGCAATGCTGTAGCTGAGTGCCTCGATCCGAGTTTCTGAGCGGGCAGTATCGCGAGAGTGCTGCCTTTCAGTCACTTCAGTGAATCTCAGCAGCCCAGCTTTAATGATCTTAAATCACTATTTAAGATTGTTTTTTAGTATTAGTATAAAATAAACATTACAGAGACTTTACTTGTCACTGCACAATACAATAACAGTTGCGATGTTGCACACATTCTACCTGATATCTGTGCTGCTCTCATTGAAAACAATGTATTTAAAACTCCAGCTTGTCACTCTTGGGGGCTGCATGGGTCACGTCTTTTCTGGCCCCGCCCTCAATGACAGCACTCTCTCTCTATAAATCTCAAACTGATATCCCCACAATCATTCCCCACAATTATTCTCCCATATTGATTTTAAAATTGAGTTATGACTCCATTATTCTTATTTCTTACTTGGGTGAAAAACTCAAAGGTGCCAGTAAACATGATGCACAGTTACCATTACTGCAGAGCATCTTCAACCAGAAAAGCATATGCATAAGGATAGCTTTTTCAGTGAGATAAGATGTTGTGGATTCTGGGGAAATAAAAGTTACAAATGCGACCATCACAGCGTCGGCCATCTGCCGTGGAAAAACCTCCCTTAATTCTACGTGAATGGCGGGGGGCAGATTAATTCAAATCACTGTGATTTATGGGAAATGCACTTTATGTTAACAGTGAAAATTGCAAGTTTTCTATCCACATCACTTCTACACTGTGCCACCTGCAGTATATGTATTAATTAAAACACTTGTGACTTGTCTTTAATATCGATGCCAGTGGAGGTGATGGGCCTCATTGCAGACAAGCCTTGGCATTGCTGTCATAAATGGTAAATGGTGCATTTATATAGCACCTTTATCCAAGGCACTTTACACACCCATTCACACATACATTCATACACCGATGGCGGAGGAAACCCTGCAAGGCACAACCAGCACATCGGGAGCAATTTGGGGTTCAGTGTCTTGCCCAAGGACACTTCGAAATGTAGACAGGAGGAGCCGGGATTCAAACCGCCGACCTACGGATTATTGGACAACCTACCCTACCTCCTGAGCCACAGTTGCCACAGCCACAGTCGTTAAGGTTTCAACTTAATGACAGCCTGGGCAGTGGACATTAAGGTGTCCGTGCACTACCCAGGCTGGGCAGTGGACTGTGCATATAAAGCTCTGGTAGTTGGCAGCATGCCCTGCACATATTAACTGTATTGAGCTCTGAAGACCTCTCTGGCAGGATCCATGTTTCGTGCCTGTGCTCTCTCTGACTTTATCATTGAGCCCATTTAAAAGTGCTTGAATTCAGATACAGTCGGATGACTTTAGATGAACTGGACATATGGAACAATTCTATGCAATATGTTTTACTTTCACTATTTACTCTCTTCTGGGTTCCACTTAAAGTTTACAGCTTAGGTTTTATGTGATGTATAGAGTTTTATTTTTATCAGTACTGTGTGGATCGTCGCGCTGATCAGAGTTTTTGGCACATCTAAGTCAAATTAAGCTCTAATCAACCCCCGAATATCGCATTTTGAGCATATTATGAGCCATAATGCACATAAAGACCACGTGCGTGCCGTTTTCAGGTGGACGCGATCTCCCGTTAGCAAAAAATGCTAACATTGCTAATAATGGAAAAATCTTGGTATCGGGTCGGCTGTGGCTCCGGAGGTAGAGAAGGTCGTCCAATGATCCGTGGGTCGGCGGTTCGAATCCTGGCTCCTCCTGTCTACATGTCGAAGTGTCCTTGGGCAAGACACTGAACCCCAAATTGCCTCCAATGAATTGGTTGGTGTGAGTTTACCACCATTGGTGTATGAATGTGGGATGTGAGGATGCTGGCGTCCTCACTTCCGACTTCACCTCCCGACTTCACCTCCCAATTTATGAATGAATGAATGGACCATTGTAAAGCGCTTTGAGTAAGCACAGAGTAGTGCATAGAAAAGCGCTATAAAAATGCAAGCCAATCCATCTCGAGTGTGGCATTGATTACATTTGAGTACTTTAATCTCGTCATCTCGGGGGTTAAAACATCTTCAACATTGTATGGCAAGGCACTGAGTTACACCACTCCTCCCTGTTCTGATTGGGTACAGGCTTTATTTCCGACATGCCATTGGGCCGACTGTCATTAGAACCCTAACCGCAAATACAGAAGCAGCGAATGTTTGACCGCATGTCCGACCGCTGTCTCCGCATGTCAGACCTTTGGTGTGTCGGATCTGCCTGTGCATCCCGTTCTGATGCTGGTAGATAAATGGTGCATTTATATAGCACCTTTATCCAAAGCGCTTTTATGCATCACATAAACCCATGCAGTCACACACTGAAGGCAGAGGAACAAGGTATCTGTTCTTGCTCACAGGAACAGTTACAGCGGGGTTCAGTATCTTAGTCAAGAACACGTCGACACTAACACCGGGGGAGCCAGGAATTGAACGTGTGACTTTCCATTTCCCTAATCAGTATCGGCCTCTCTACCTCCTGATCCGTTGCACCCCGGATTCACTAATTGACTTTGTGATTCATTATTTGAAACGTGCGCCACAGGCGTGCCACACTGCTACACCCAACGTGCTGGTTTGCCAAGGCACATTTTGAAGCGCCTGTGCCTGTAGCGACAAATCTCGGTGTGATCACCCCTCTTAAAGAGCAGGTGATTTATTTGCTGGCAGGGAGCTTGTTTACCTCCTGAATTACATGTCTGTTAGTACTTGGTCCATGCAAGACATTGCTATCATTATAGTACCAACGATAATAAGTAATAACAAGCAATCTCATCCACCTTCTAACCAAGCCATCTTGCTATGTGTGTCAAAAGCAATGATTGTGTTAACGAGCTGACATAATAACATATAGGTTGTGATTTAGAGGTCCATAGGTGGAAATACCATTCTTAATCAAAATGTTCTCATGTGTTTCAGATCCATAGCTGTAGCCCAGTTTTACTGTGACTTGAGAACAGATGAGGCTCACACACTGTTGCTCTACTTTCTAATTTTGGTTCTGTCCCCATGCACGCACAGTCGTACACTGCCATCCAGGTCGTGTGTGTGTGTGTGTGTGTGTGTGCGTGCGTGCATCATGGGATCATATGACTCTCAGACCTGTAATGATGTTTAATTCATCTCCTCCTACAAACTCAAATACCGAGACCTGCAGCTCCTTTTATACTGTTGTTTTAATTGGACTATAAATCAACACGTGCTTTTTGACAAATTACTGTAATTACAGGAAAGCCCTGTGCGCACGCGCGTGCGTGTGTGCTTGTGCGTGCTTGTGCGTGCGTACGTATGTGCGCGTTTGTATTGTCATGTATACTACTGTATATGGCTGATGATGTGAATGGAGCAGCATCTCTCAGGTTGCTCTCTAGTCTAGTGGACCAGGCCACATGATTACATCCACCTGGATCTGGGTCAGCCAGCCTGCCTTGTGT